>CM043015.1:144009916-144139427 GCA_023690525.1 Holotrichia oblita | reverse complement strand
GCTATCCTTTTATTACATTCACCATGGATATAAAATAGTGGATATTCCTCATTACATGCACGGCATGTTCTTGCTGCTATCCTTTTATTACATTCACCATGGATATAAAATAGTAGTTTATACAACGAGTCAATAATGACAGTTATTATTCCCGGAGAGCGAATTTACGAACCGAGCCGCGTAAGCGGCGAGGGAGTAACTCGGCTCGAGGAAATAATAGTCATTATTGCGAGTTAGTATATACTACTTTATCTATGACTAACTGAAGATTACTCAAAAACTAATCAATTAAACGAAAATATCAATTAATAGATTACTACGTATATCGATATGGCGTTTGAAGGTTTGACAGTCCATAAAATTATCGTAAGCCTTAATATAAAAATGTTTTGATTTTTCGGGCAATAAACCAAGCTTAATTGTATCGGCGTTAAGTTTAATTTCTGGGGGTGTACATATCTTAGATTCATCGGCGTCACTATGCATGATAAAACTAACATTAACACGTCCAATTTAAAAAAACGCCGATAAGGTTTTGACGTTTGACTATTAATTAAATACGAAATACTCGGACTTGTTTGTCGTTACTATGATAACGTTGGTATCATTATGTTCTTATTGACGGAATTCAGGGAATAATGATAACGTTATGGCTCATTAGTCCCCTGTTCGTATTTCATTATTCCCTCCGGGTATTATGAGTACTATTATTAACCAATAGTGATTAATATAATGCCTACTTTATATTGTTTAGTCATAGATAAATACATTTAATATATCACTATTAGTATAATTTTGGTGTTTAATAGTCATATTACGCGAACCAACGAGCTTACACTATAAACTGTCACTCAATTAATAACTCTTACCGAAATATTTTATTTTCATAGTTAAATATAAGAAAAAATAGCAGATTTTATATTATTATAGGTATTTTCCGTGGTTGAAACCAATAATTTCTCAAAAACTAATAAAGATAGGTATAACAGACTCTGGGATAAGACCTTGGACGAATCGCTGTAAAATATCTTGGTGAATTAAGTGCTATAATAAAAACTACTATGTGCCATTTGAAAAAAAAAGGATTTTTAATGTTTGAAGATATTTGAATTACTTCGTAATTTCTCCACACCCTGTATAATTTTTGTTGGGTAGTTAAGACAGTTCTCAGTATCTATGATCTTTAGTTTCGCTTGCAGAACTTTGGTACCTTACGTTTCAAAGATCTCTACAATATTAATTTTTCTTTAAGATGGTGCAACAGCGAAATATTAAGTAAAATTGTAAATATCTTAAAAACAATTGAATTTAGGGGGATAGGGCAAATACCTAATACAAATTATTTGCAAATAATACGTAGAATTGGTTGCATTGAAAAAAATTATATTATTGTATTTAAAATAACAAAATTGCTATTTAGTAGAATCAATACCACAAATACAACTGTCAAAATTTCAGAATTGTACTGAGAAGTTTCCCTAAAGTTTCTAACGGGTTTCGTGAAAGAGCTTGTATAGATTATAGGTACTGTAGATCTAATGGTCCGCCATATGGATGGAGTTAAATTATAAGAAAATTTTATAGAAATTTAAAACTCGATTTCAGTAAACAATATGATATACAGCAAAGAGGCTATGCTTCGATAATAATATTAATTTGGCGTCACAGAATCGAATTTCGCAATAACATAATTAAACGAAGACTACTTGTTACCTCAGCATTAATGTATCATTTGGATTTTATTTATAATTTTAGCAATGTTCTTTTTTCTTACCGTCTTATCAACTTTGGTGGCTGTTATGTGAGGTTTACATGGTCGTGTATTTTAGATATGTAAATTTTTCACAAAGTTATAGAATATGTTATTTATTATCTTGAACACCATGAATATGTCCTATATGAAGATATCAGAAACTGCAAGAGACACAGGTTCATTTAAATAGGACAATATATTAAGCATTTCCAAGATTTCATAAAGTTTTCAGAATTTACTTTAGTTTGTAAGAACTTCAGTCAAAATTTATTTTTATTTTAGAAACTACGTTTTCCAAAATATTAGAACATGTTACATTCCATGATGAAATGGTATTTTCAATGAAATAGCTGCATTCATCTGTATGCAACTATGAGTACAATATGCGAGAAACAAACGAAACAAAAAAATTCCAACTTCCTTCTGATAGTTTTATTGTTAGGACATGTTTTGAATCTTCGCGTGGTACCTCAAATGAAAGCATTTCTCTTTATGATTACGTTGCGTTGGTATATCACTTGCTTTTTTATACTTCGTATTTTGAAAATGATCAAGTTATGTAGATCTACATCATGATACCAACGATACATTTGTGAACAAAAATTTTAAGAAAGGTTTTGATGTGTTGTCATAAAAATCTCCAATAGGTTTCCTACATTATCCTTTCAATTTAATCTGCATTGTTTTCTATAAAAATAATTTTTTAATTCTTGAAATATTTTTGATTTTTAGCCCAATGGAACAGCAATTAAATACCAATTTATTAAATAATAATAATAATAATTTATTGTCCAACAGCATGGGCCATATTAAGGACAAATTACAAAAATTAAGATATTAACAGTAACGTTATTACATTATACTACATTATTTCATAAATAATGAAATGGTATTTAATTGATTTGCTGTTTCATTGACCTAAAAGTGGAAATATTTCCGGAACATAGATATATTAATTGTACAAAAATTACATTATTGCTGAAAGAGTAGAAATTATCTTCATTTATGGTGCTGAAAATTACTGGTGCCACATCAAAAAAAAAAAAAGATGTCTAGATAAAAATATGAAGCATAAGAATGTACGAGAAATAATGGAAAAAGTAATTGGGTCGTCAGAGTGTAGGAGAACGCGTGCAAATAAAGTAGCGAATGTAATGGCGGAGTTTGAAGAAGTTGGAAGTTAGATCGTACCATTCACTTGCCGAAATGGCAAAACTGAATAAATTTCACCCATACAAAATGAAACTACTTCACAGACGGTTAGACTTATTATTGACATGAGTAGTACCAATCGATTATTTTGGTTTTTTCCCCTATCCAGACCCGTCCGACCTATGGTCACCGGTGGGCACCGCAGCCTTTCAGGCTTACTGTGCCACATCTGTATATTCAAGTCAACCACTCCAGCACGGTAGTCCCCTCCACTAATCTGTACAGGTCCCTAACCGAGTGGGTAAGGTATATCTCTGGGTCTTCTTTTGTTCTCCCAAATAGGTTTTGCCTTCTGCGATTTAATCCATCGCAGTCGCGTAACATGTAGTCGGCTGTCTCGGTTCTATCTTACAAAGTCTACACTTTGTATCTCCATCAAACATTCTGATTTTGTATAGGTGTTTTTTCACCGCAGCATGTCCGGTCATTAGTCCCGTTACAATGCAGAGCTGTTTCCTATTAAGCTGTAGTAGTTCTCTAGCTTCTCCATGGTTTCCCTATAAAGACTTTACCATGTGTTATACCGGCTGTGGGTCTCCAGTATTCTTGGTGTTTCGTATGAACCCAGTGGTCTATGTATCTCCGGGCCGCTTGCCTTGTAACCCTGAAGAAAGGTTCTGAGCCGTACATTTCCATCTCTGACCCTCTCTTTGCGAGTTCGTCAGCCTTTGCATTGCCCTCGATCTCCTGATGGCCCGGTATCCAAGTCAAGCAAACCTTGTTCCGGTTCGAAAGTGCCACCAATTCGTCGAGGCATTCCGTTACTAGCCTGGACCACACTTTCCGGCTTAGTAACGCTTTCAGTGCCGCTTGGCTATCAGACATGATGTGAATTCGTCTGTTGGTCACCGCTTTCACATTCATTGTGTGTGCGCACTGGAGGATGGCATATACTTCCGCCTGAAACACAGAAGCATACTCCCCAATGCATAGCTATGCTCCTCATTCTAAGAGCATATCCCTGCACCGGTACCATTACCCGTCTTAGATCCATCCGTGTACCAGACTAAGTCTTCCTTTTTGATTCCAAATGGATACCTGGCTGCCTCCTCCAGTCCGTTTGCTATAGACACCGTGAAGGGATTCCCATACTTATGCCTTACCGGCCTGTGGTCGATCCGATTTCTAAAACCCCCTTTCCCACGTGCTCTGTTATCGACATGTGTTTTGTATTGACCTCTTTCAAAGTCGTTGTGTGTTGCAGCCTGTATGCCCACATCCTTGCGTCCCCCTGCATAACCAGGTGCAACGGTGGCAAGTCTAAGAGTGCTTCCACGGCTGCAGTCGGTGTCGACCGCATTGCTCCCGTTGTTTCTAAGCAGACAAGCCTTTACACCTTGCTCAGCTTCTGAATGGCGTTTCTTTGATGCGTCTCATACCAAAGCTGCATACGTCATTGTTAACTTAACCACCATGCTGTATATCCAACTCAGCATGTCTGGTCTTAGCTCCCATTTCTTTCCATGTAAGCATCTTGCCAGTATTAACACTGTCACCGCTTTTTTTGGTAATTCTATCCAAATGTTGGTTCCAGGTAAGTTTGGAGTCCAATGTTACTCAAGGTACTTTACCTCCCCACCATCTCTATGGTAACCCCCTTCAACGTGGTGGGATTTAAGCCGTTCTGCTTTCGTCGGCGGGTAAAGCCTACGATGTTGGTCTTATCGGCACTGATGCTCAGTTCTGCCAACTCCGTCCATCTGCTAATCAAATTCGGAGCCTCTTGCAATCAAGCTCTGACCGTGGTATTATGCCTGCCTCGCGCTATAATGATCAAGTCATCCGTGTAGGCCAGTACCCTGTGACCGTGGTCATTAAGCACCTTGAGTAGTCCGTCTGCGACTAGGCACCACAAGAGACAGGACAGCACCCTACCCTGCGGGCAACCCCTAGCCACCCAGGCCGTCAGAGTCTCGCCTGCGACCGAGGCTTGCACTGCTCTCTTCCTAAGCATAGTCTATTCAGGCGACACAAGTGCCGTCCACACCTCTGCCTACGAGAGCTCTGGTAATTGAGTTAAAGCCTGTGTTACTGAATGCCCCCTCGATATCGATGAAGGCCCCCAGCATCACTTCCTTATTTTGTAGTGTGTCCTCCACTAAACTGACTAGTTCGTGGACTGCTGTTTCTGTCGAGACTCCGATAAGCATACTGGTCACGGTATAAAGGTGACCAGTCCCTCGTCCCTGATATACCTGTCCCCCAATGCCTTTATAGTGAAGGACATTAGGCTAATTGGTCTTAGGGACTTCGTCGTAGCCTGTCCTGCTTTCCCAGGCTTCGGTATGAATGCTACCCTAGTACTCCTCGACGTTTTTGGTATGTAGCTGAAAGCCAAACTACATCTAAAGACGTTACACAATATCGCATACAGTAGTACCCTTCTGCAGCATGATCGGATAATTGCCGTCTGGTGCCGGCGATTTATAGGGTTCGAATGAATCGATAGCCCATCTAACTTTATCGTAGTCAACCATCCTTCTGGAAGTCTGTCACTCAGCGCTGGATACCTTCCTCTTCTGGCTCTCCTCCCAGACGTTCCTCGATCGATCCACGATCTCGGAGTCAGGGAAGTGCACCCTGAATAGTTAATTTATAGTCTCCTTCTCTGTAGTGGTATACTCTCCCAAATGGTTTTTGAGTGTACTGATTGATGCATGAGGTTCTTTGAAAAGGATTTTGTAGTCTGGCACTGTGCCGGGTATTTTCAATCCTTACAATGACCTCTCCACGACCTCCTCTTCGCCTCCCTCAGCTCTTTGCTGTAACCGTCAGAGCGGCCCTGTATTCCTCCCACTCTCCTGATCGTTTGGCCCTATGACTTGTTCCCTCAATTCCGCAACTTCCTTGTTCCACCAGGGCACATTCCTGGAGGAACGCCTTGCACCAAGAGGGCAGTTGTCATTATAGGCTGAAATTTAGCTGTTCCACAACCATGTGCAGCTCTACTGTATTTCCTATCCTCTTGTTGATCCCGGAGAGCCCGGACCTGAGGTAAGCTCGAAAGGCCTCTCAGTCCGTCTTCCGTGGATCTCGGTAGGAACTCACCTCCATTCTGCCTGCCAGAGTGAATTTTATGTGTTTGTGATCCGAGCAGCTTACCTCCCTAGACACGTGCCAGTTTGTGACAAAGTTACTCACATATTGTGAGGCTATAATCACGTCAATAACCTCCCTTCTGTTTCGCGTGACGAAGGTCGGGTTGTTGCCCACATTCAATGTATCTAAATTATTTGCTACAATGAACTATAAAAGTGACTCATCTCTTTCGTTGGTGTCCGTGCTTGCCCGGGTCGTGTGGTGCGCATTGGCGTCGTGGCCGATGATCAGCTGCAGTCCTCGCTCCATGCAGTATCTGACCAGCTGTTCCACCTCTCTAGTAGGTGGCCGATCCGATAGCGCATTTCCTCAGTCCATATCCACCTCCACCTCCAATTCTTAATGCAGTTAAGTCTCTAGAACGGAACTCTGTTAGTGGTAGTGCTTTTACCTCCTTACCGATAAGTATGCAGGTGCGAGCCCCTCGTTCAAAGTCCAACGGCCATTCTGATAAATATATGCTTTCAAGATTTAATGACTTTTATTCGATGATTCCACATTCATTTTTTTTCTATTAGAAACGTTATTGTCAATTAACTTGGCATAACTTTCATATTTCCAACATTTGCGCATTTTTTATTGTACCTACTGATATGGCTGGTAATTTGATTTTTTTTCTTCGTTTGATCGTATCCTATAGTAATTGCTATGAATATGAATACTAATAACAATTTTAAATCTTTTCTGTAGTTTTGGAAAGTTAAAAAGTTCTAAAAGCAAATATTAGTTGGAATGGAATTAGCTTTAATACAACCATCAACGAGACCGAAGAGGAAGCGAAGACGAGAGAATATGATGAAGAATCTATGCGGTATTTAAGTTATGTACTGTATCCATTATGCATCTTGGGCGCTATATATTCATTAATTTATCAACCTCACAGAAGGTAACACTTCACATGCATTTAAATATTTATTTTATCCTTTTCGTTTTAGCTGGTATTCTTGGACAATAAACAGTTTAGTAAACGGAGTGTACGTGTTTGGTTTTCTATTTATGTTGCCACAATTGTTTGTGAATTATAGACTGAAGTCAGTAGCAGCATTGCCTTGGAGAGCATTTACATATAGAGCATTTAATACTTTTATAGATGATGTATTCGCTTTTATTATAACAATGCCAACAGCTCATAGACTGGCTTGCTTCAGAGACGATATAGTCTTCTTAATTTACTTGTATCAAAGATGGTGCGTTAAATTAATATAAATTACAATTGATATAAATAAATATTTTTTAGGTTATATCCTGTAGACAAAACTCGTGTTGAAGATATGGATGATTCGGATTCTGTAATAGTAACAAAAGATAAGAAAGATAATTAATGTGTGTTTTAGGCAAATATGTGCATATACTGAAAAGTTTTATGTGTAGTACAATCAACAGGGTTGTATATATGTGATATTTTGAAAATAAATTATTACATGTTCAACATTTATTTCAGTTCTACTAAGCTAACTGTTGAGTGAAAATACAAATGTATTTTACACTTCTAACTGGATTTTTTATGTTATACATGTTCTCTAGCGTTTTTTATTTAGACCAATAAGAAAATAGATTTTTATAATATATTCGTTTCGTAACGTTTCCTGAGAAATCGACATGTTTTGTGTCAAGTATTAATACCTATTGAGGTATCGATACTGGCCGGCATACGGATTGTAAATACTAGAATCGCTTAAGTGTAGGCAGGGTCGCCGTCAGCACAGCCAGGGCACGGGGCAAAATAATACAGCGGGCCCACTCCCACTCAATGTTTGATGTGGTTTATTTTTGTCAATAGTATTAATATATGGATTAAGGTTTTATGAAAACAACTTACTACTGCATTAGTTTAGTGCATTATAATAACAAGAGTTTTGACACCGAAGTGTTTTTATTTTCTTAGCGTAAGTATATGTATATATTGTAATGTTATATTCAATGTTTACAATTCCATTTGTCACTTGACAGATGATCATCCAGCTGTAGGTAATCTAAAAAGATAAAAAAACACTAAATTAATTTAATATTCATTAAACTATAACCAACTATCTGATCTGTGTATTTCTTCAATTTAATTTAATTCTATTTTATAAAATATAACATTAACATGATTGCACACATGCGAGGTATTTGTTTAAAATTAATTCATTTAAATCCAATTCTACACTATCAAATGATAGAGGATGCGCAACTCTTCAAGTTGGCACCATCGGTATTTTCTTCGCATATGTGCGAGTCAATTTCATGGTTTGCCTCAGTAGCCATCTTACGCAGAAGGGGGTTGTTGCTCAGCAGAGATCTTATGTTAAGTCCAGCCAGCGACAAAGACAGAAAGATGTTAAATACACCACAATATTATCACTCATATTTTATAAGGTAATTAATAAATTTTATATAATTAAATTTGTACACAAACACACATAAATATTATAACCAAATCACACAATTAAATTCCACACACACAAGAAGAAAGATCAGCTAGTTAGGGGCATTTTAAGAAGAAAAAGTAGGTGGTAATTAAAATCTACAACTTTTCGGTGACCCTGTATACAACAAATTTTCGACCGGGCGCGCATAAATTAATCCATCAACGATCGTTGATTGCCGTGAAGGTATTTCTGATGAAATTTAGAGACAATTGCGAATCACCTATAAAAAGCCGTGCGAGAGCAAGAAACTTCTGCTTTTTGCATAGATCGTCGAACAGAGCGTTTAATTTTCTACGTAAAATTTATTAAAATTACCCCGGTGCACCGTGGGCCCAAATTAACGATTATCTTCGAAAAAGTACTTAAAACATCAAAATTTTCCACCTAATTTAAATTTAATTACCCCTACGACGAGGACGTCGTCCATCCAACATCCGTCTAGGCGCGCGAAGACAGAAGCTTCCAAAATCACACACATACACACTCACACACGTAAAATAAGGTAATTTAATTTTTAAGTAATTTTAAGTTTGGAAAGTTGTAAAAAAATTTAAGATAAATATTTTTTTTTGAAAATTAAAACTACTAAGTACAAAAATAATATTTGAAAAATTTAAAAAATTAAAATTTTTTTTTAGAAATAATAAATTTCAGTAAATTCAGTTAAAAAGGTAAAATTTATTTATTTTAATTAAACAAATAAAAATTTCAAAGTAATTTTTTTTTTATTATACAGAAATTTTCTAAGTCCTAACAAAAAGTTGGACAAAATTTCAAAAACTACCAAATAAGGTCTTTATAAATAATAATTTAGTTGTGGTGATTGCTACGTCATTCTGCACAGTGTAAGCAAATTTTTATAGGTTTATTGAAGAAAATAAAATTATTTTTTTTTTTGTAAAACATCTTTTTGTCTTGTAATATTTTTTTTAACTTAGAATTTTTTTTTTTACTTGGGTATTTTGTTCAACGTACGATAAGCTCTCGTATTCTGTTCTCTACACCTGCTGTAGAGCTAAGAATTCACGAACCCCTGAGATTAATTTTTTTAAACCCCAAATTTCAATTTAAAGAGTAAAACTCAATTTTTTCTGGATTTTATTATAAATCAAATTTCACATTACAATATAATACAATTTTTCCAAACGCTAATTAAATTAAACATATTTTTATTTAAAAATATGTCGTCCGGAGGTGGAGTCGATCCACTTTTTTTGCCGCGATAGCTATACCTGGTGGTTCGACTCCACCTCCGGACGACATATTTAAAAATAAAAATATGTTTAATTTAATTGGCATTTGAAAAAAAAATTGCATTATATATACAATAACAAGAGTTTATTATTTTCCATAAAATAAAACAAACTTATAAACTTATTTAATAATAATTCTTAAGACTGTGCATGTATTTCTTCAGCAAATTTGTTGACTATACATTTTTTGATCAACACTTATTTTAATCGCCCCCTCCCCGGAAGCCGGGGCTCCGGGGATTTTGCCTCCCTCCCCCACTCTCCCAACCCTCCTGACCGCCGGCCTGAGTGTAGGCAGATTCCTTAGTATCGAGCTTGTCACGTACATAATTCAGATTTGTTGTAAGCACTCTAGAAACGTGGACAAATGTGTAACAACGGAAACGGAACCATATTTATTAAACTAAATTTATGTTTACATTTTTTTTTTTTTGGTAGGTGGAAATCCTTTATGGACACCAAGTGCTCTTGATCTATCGCAGCTTGGTAGTGTGGGACTCCAAACCGGTGTATGCAATAGCTGGTCTACCCACTAAAACCCTCCTCTTCATGTCTCCTAGAGCATTCATGGAACCATCACAGTAGATATCACCCTTATGAATGCCCTGAGAAGGCTGTCTTCACGTAGGCTCTCGATTCTCCGTTTCCTGGCTGTTTTGTCTTTCTCTTTCTTCTACTTCTGTCTACTCTGTTTTCAAGATGCTGTTTATCATCCTGTGCAACTTCTCCCAGCTATGTCTAGACTCCAGCATGGTCTCTACCAAGTTGTTTGGTGTTGTTTCTTTGCCCAGCTTACGTCTTGTTTTCTCTCGCATTTCCTTCCATCGGTTACATAGAAATATTGTATGAGCTACTGTGTCTGCCTCATCACAATATACACATTCTTCAATCTTAACTTTACCCATTCTGTGCGCTTATGTCCTAAAAACCCCATGTTCAGTTAGGACTTGTAGTAGTAGGTAATAGTCAACTTTCCTGTGATCGCATTTAATCCATTTTGCCAGGTTCGGTATCAGTTCCTTCGTCCATTGCTCTTTCGATGTGATGTTATTCCACCTTTATTGCTATGTGTTTAAGGTGAGGTTCTTGGCTTCGTTCGCTTTAGCATGCGTGCCTGTCGTATACGTATATTTCCTCTCTTGCGCTAATAGGATTTGTATCCGACTACTATACAGGGCGGTTCACCGGGAATTGCATCGATCGATTGTGAGAAAACTATAACTAGGATCATCTGAAATTTTGGCACTATACTAAAGTCGATGGGGGCCACTCGCCTAAAATATTTTTAAGATGGCGGCGCTTTGGGATATACCGGAAGTAAGCACCAACTTCGTTATTTTAAATAGAATACCCTGTATATTGACATGTTTTTAGATCATACGTGAAATTCTAAATACATTTCGTGTGTAATGTCATATACCTAAGTCTAACCCTTTTTGACTTATTTACATTCTTATGCTAAATTTGACGTTTGCAGGCAGATAATGAATTGCACTTTTTCCATATAAGGATTAGTTTATTATTTATTTTGAAGTAAGGTTTCTCAATATATATATATTTCTCTTCGAAATATACGTCTGAAAATGAAATCGGAAAAATTACCGAAAGTTAATTTTTTTAAATGAAAAGTGGCAATTTTTGTAATTTTATCTTGTTCGGCATTAAAAATAAGGATAACTTTGTATAAGCATGACTATTATAAAAATGGATAGTTTTCAAAATATTGAAAAGTTAGTATGTATTTTTATCTTCTACAATACATACTATTTGCGTTAGTTTTTTTTTTTTTTTTTATTAGTTAGCCATGACAGCATTTACAAAATTATAAATTGCCCAACAAACAAAATTCAAATTTCGCGCAATTATTTTTAGTAACTTCAACGCTGAAACATGAAATGACCTATAAATTTGTTTCAGATTAATAGTTCTTTTTATACGATTATGTTGTAGTTACTAAAAATAATTGCGCGAAATTTGAATTTTGTTTGCTGGGTGTCAGTTGTCGAATAAAAATCATTTACCTTATAATAATTACAATAAGTAGTGCAACACGGTATTCTATTTAAAATAACGAAGTTGATGCTTACTTCCGGTATATCCCGAATCTTGAAAATATTTTAGGCGAGTGGCCCTCATCGACTTTAGTATAGTGCCAAAATTTCAGATATAGTAGTTAGCTATAGTTTTCTCACAATCGATCGATGTAGTTCCCGGTGAACAGCCCTTTATAGGTAGATAGGTATATAGGTGATGTAATGTGTCATGTAAACACGTGTGCTAAAGAGCATTTGTGATAAATAGTGAAAAAGTAGGGAACAGAGTAAAGCAGTGTAGTGAAGATGAGGAGGAAAGCAGAGAGGAAAGGTGGAGACGCTGGATGGAAGAAACAAGGTAGTGATAGCGGTAATTGAAATAATATTTAGGAATAAATAAGGTTATAAATTGAGGACAGATAATAGCTGTGTTTTTGCAGCCGTTTCCAACGGTTGGAAGTATCAGGAGTATGCGCATTACAATAAAACCGAACGCTTTTATTGTAATGGGCATGCTCCTGATACTTCCAACCGTTGGAAATGGCTGCAAAAACAAAGCTAATATAAATAAATAATCATACAGGGACATCTGTTGGTGGACAGGCGAAACTAGCCTGGTTGCGGGGCGTTGTGTGAACTAAGTAGGACACCGCCAGCGTCAACTGTGATCGGGACGTAGAACCTGCTTCACTGGCTGATTAAAGGAAAACTAAATCTAAGAACTCACAGCACGAATAAATATAAGAAAATAAAATAAATAGAATGTGCGAAGAGAGCTACTCGACAGACGAGCAACAAAAGAGGAAAAGAGACGAAGAACAAGTTTTCGAAAAAAGTAAGAAAATAGCGAGTACACCCGTTAAAATGAGCAGTACGGATAAATTCGAAGAAAAGATCTACTAATTAGAGGACAAGCGTATATGAGTGCAGAAATAAAAAGAATGAATAACGAACAGTCAGAATTAGTATCAAAGATGAAAAACCTAAGAAAAGAACAAAAGGATTATAGGGAAGAAGCACAAGCACTGAGAAAAGAAAATGGTCTGCTAAGAATGGAACTAGAATAGCCTAGCAATTTGGACCTCCGATGTTTGGCATCAAACGTGCGATTTTTCCAATTTTTTTTTCGCTTTTCGGTGACTTGCTTCAAATGTTCACGCAAGTTTCCCCTAGTGTCGAAATAGACTACCAAGTTCTTGATGGCTTTCTTTGGCGTTAGCATAACATTATTAATGTTGAATGTTAAACCATCTAGTTTTCTTTTGTTGGTCTTCTGTCTTTTCAGGTGCAAGTTGGAGATCATTTGCTTCCATTCAATTAGCGATTCGTTTTAGGTTTTCGTTAGTGTTGACCCTCAGGCTATGTTTATTGTCGGCTGTAACTAGTAGTGCGAAATCGTCTGCAAAAGCAATGGTTTTTGACCGTCCCTGCAATTCAACTTTTAGTACATCGTTTTAGAGACCATTCGCGGACGTTCAAAGCGTGGACCCCAATATAGAACCTTGAGGCACCCCCACTTGTACTTGCCAAATTAAGCGCATTTCGGACATCTAACGTTACTAGTACGTTCCACTCATTTTTATGTTTGTCGGATACCTTTTCCATTATGTCCATGACATGTATAATGTATAGTTGAACGCCCCTTTTTAAACCCGTATTGGTGTTTTTCAAAGCTCCCTGATTTCGCTAACTCCTCCTCAAGTTTTTTCCTAATCAGTGGTTTCATACAGCTTACTGAGTGAATTCAGGAGACAAAGTGGTCTATATGCCTTCGGCTTTCCCAGTTTGCCTTCTTTGGGAATTAGTAGCACCTTAGCTGCCTTCCATTCCACTGGGAATCTTTGTCCATTCATCACTTGTAGGAGCCACTGCCCATTCGTTTTCGTCGTTTCTTTGATGGCTTCCGGTGGTATCCCATGCATCCCCGGTCCTTTATCTGTTTTGATGCTATATTTTGCCTGTTTCAGTTCAGTTTCGGTAAATCTTGGTACAGTCGCTACCTTTCTTCTGTAGTCTTTCGTCTCAGTTCTGGGCTTCGGAAACAATTCCTTAACTATCTGTTTTTCTCTCTATACGGTATATCGTACGATACTAAATGCTTTTTATTTGAAAACGGAATTTTAAAACACCCGCCACAGTTACTAGCGACATTGACGACGTTTGCCTTAACTATTTCTACGAATACTTTTTATATAAATAAGAGGGCCATCTATATTATGTATGTATGATCTATGCATCAAACTGTATCTTAATGGAATACACAGTTAATGAAAGACTGCAAATTATAAAGTGGTTTTATGGAGGCCACACTCTTTCATCAATTGTGGATATTTAGAGAACTACCTTCAAAATCATATTATAAGTAGCTAAATAAGTAACCAGCAACGTTTTAATAACACTTACGATAAAGTTTAATGGTGTTGTAATAAATGGACAACTTTATCTTACTGTCTATTTATTGAATACACAAACTTGAACAATACATACATAACTCAATCTTAACTGCTAAATCTCACAGCTAGTACTTGCTACTCTATCACCATGCAATATTACCAACTATATGAAAATAAAATACAGAATGTACAGTGAAGTACAACGTATACTTAACAGTCCTACTTACATTTGTATTTTTATTACATTAGTCTCAACATATCTCTAAACTTAACAAATTTCGCTTTACACAAGGACTTAGTTAGTATATCGGCAATATTATTTTCTGAGTCTATCTTCAATACATCAATTTTACCCTTTTCATAATTTTCATTTACAAAATGATATTGCACTTCGATATGCTTAGAGTTTTTAGTAAAATTTCCGTGTTTTGCTATAATTAACGCACTTGAATTGTCCTCATACACTTTGATAGGTTTACTTATATTTACATGAAATGTTTCATTTAACAAAGCACTTACAAAATTTATATCAGTTACTGCTTCTGATAAAGCTATATATTCAGCGAATGTTGAGGATTTAGTAACGCAGTTTTGTTTATGTGATTTCCAGTATATGACATTATTAAATAACCTTATCATATACCCTGATGTAGATTTTCTATCAATTGTGTCACCCGCCCAATCAGCGTCCACTAAACAGTCCATAACGTCGCACTTATCATTTTTGTTATACTTTAGTCTTAGGTCTTTTGTTAGATATAAATACTTTAAAACTCTGACTGCATATTTAAAATGTGTTTCGTCATAACAGTTTTGAAACCTACTTAAGTAATTGACTGAAAAAGCAATATCGGGTCTGGTACCTGTACTTATATATAAAACCGATTAAGTTCCTATACGTTATTCTCACATCTGCTTCTTTTGCGGGATCCAATTTCAAGTTTACTTCCATTGGAGTCTTATACAACTTCGCATTCTCTAAATTATATTTTTTTGCCAAGAACTCAATATAATTTGTTTGGCTTAAATCCATCTTATTTGTTTTGGGGTTATAATCGATGTCTATTCCTATGTAGTTACTTACCGTTCCCATATCTTTCATTTTAAAACGATTTGACAATTTTTGTTTAATCTCATCAATCCTTTTTGATCCCGACTACATATTAGCATATCGTCCACGTATAGTAGAATATAAATGGATTCATTATCTTTATGACTCATATATAGGCAGTAGTCATAATTGCTTCTCTTAAAACCTAATTCCTCCATAAATTTGTTAAAACACTCATACCAACATCTAGGACTTTCTTTTAGGCCATATAATGATTTTAACAATTTATACACACAATTTGTACCGTCTTCGTAACCTCTCGGTTGATTAACATAAACTTCCGATTTTATTTGACCATTTAAAAAAGCCGTTACTACATCCATTTGTTCTATATTTAAACTATTTTGACAACAATAAGAAAGTAAGATTTTCAATGTTTGCATTTTGACAACTGGTGAATAAAAATCTTCTACCTGTTCTTCCTGTTGGAAACCTCTAACTACTAATCTGGCTTTAAACACGTTTTCATTTTTCTTCCCAAAAATCCATTTGACGTCTATTACTTTTTTGTTTTTTGGTCTTTTTACCAGTGTCCAAGTTTTATTTCTTTCTAGGCTTTTCATTTCACTGTCCATAGCATCTTTCCAATCTTTGCTTTCTTGACTTTCTATTGCCTCCTCAAACGTATTTGGTGTATTTACTCCACAATAATTAACATACACATATTGATTTACAAAATCTGCATTTACATACTTGCTATTTGGTTTTCTTTCCCTTGATGAACGTCTAGGATTAATTTCTTCTTCTTCACTCTCTGCATCATTTTCAATTTCCTCTTCTTCTGTTGCTTGTTCTGGTTTTTCATCTCTGTAGTTTTTATTTTCTTTGAGTCGCAAGTCACTGCTGTCATCTGTTTCATTATCGTCAAAACCTATACATTTTATATCTTCTTCTACTATATCCACGTGTCTAGCATTTATAATTCTATTATTTACTAATACTCTATAGCCTACTTCTGTGTATCCTAGTAATATACCTAACTTAGCCTTATCGTCCCATTTAGACTTTCTTAATTCTTCTGGTATCTTCACAAAAACTCGACTCCCGTACAATTTTAAATATTTTGCATCGGGTTTAATACCAAAAAATATTTCATATGGTGTTTTTGGTTCGTCAGTATTAGCAAGTATTCTATTTTTCAAATAAGCTGCTGCCATAATTACTTCTGGCCAATAAGTATTGCTTACTTTTGCCTCATGTAACAAACATCTAGCCATATCCATAATGGACCTGTTGAACCTTTCTGCAACTCCATTCAATTGGTGAACATAAGGTGGGCATGGGATTATACGTATCCCCTTTTGTCTAATAAACTCATAAACATGTGAGTTTAAGTACTCTTTACCATTATCACATATCAAGTTTTTTACTCTTTTATCTACCAAATTTTCTACTAAGTTAACATAATCTACAAAACATTTATACACTTCTGACTTTGATGTAATACAATACACTTTAGCTAATTTACTATAGTCGTCTATAAACGATAACAAGTATCTCTCGCCATTGTTCCCTACTGTAGCATGTGGCCCATTTAAATCAGTATGAATAGTTTCTAAGATTGCGTTTGACCGTTTCCTTTTTATTTTTGAAAGGTAAGTTATGCATTTTATTTTTAATACATATTGCACATTTCATAAATTCAGTTTCTAATTCTTTTGGTATGCCAATTAACAATTCATTTTTACATAAAGTATTTAAATAATTAAAGTTTACATGACCTAATATGCGGTGCCATTTCTCTTTTAATGTCATTTTTCCTTCACTTTGATTTTTTACATAATTAATATTTATTTCGTTTTGGTTCCTAACAACAAAACTTGTCATATGGTACAAGTTATTTTCCTTCTTTGCAATTGCTATTAATTCTCGATTTTGATTAAAAATTTTTGAAATATTACCAAGTGAGACAATTTTATTCTTTTTAGTTACCTTAGAATAGCTAATAAAATTTTGTTTCATATCTTTTACATAAAAAACATTATATAAAGTTATTCCATTTCGTTTACTGTAAGTTTCAAATACTGTGTTTATTCTACCTATTTTTGTAGCTGCTAGCATACGACCATCACCTAATTTTACATCTACTGGTGTTTTTAAAACTACAAACTCATCAAACAATGTATCATCATTAACAATATGATCGGTACAACCGCTATCAAGTATCCACTCTATTTGGTCTTTAGCTAACCTATTTTCATGTCTAACTTCTGATGTATTTACTGTCGCAATAAAAGAATTACCGTATATGTGTTGTTGGTGCTGTTCCTTGTGTTGACCTTGATGAGATGACCCTGTATTTGTTGCTCCTCGGTTGGTGCCCCTGCTGCGATTATAACCATGTTGATATCCCCTACCACGAGATGATCCTGGATGATGCTGTCCACCATATCCTCGTTGTCCAGTACCATGAAGATTATAACAATCCTTTTTAAGATGACCAGGTTTACCACAATGGAAACATTTTCTATTTGCTTCTGCAGAAAAAGTATTTGATTTTGTATGATTCGTCTCAGTTTTCTCATCTTGATTTGCCAATTCGACTGATTTTAGTTTTATTTTGCTTTTTAAATATTCAACTGTTCTATCTTCCTCGGATAATACATCTATTAAATCACCCATATAACTGTATGTAGATGACAGTGCTTTTAACATATACCGTAATTTTTCTTGTTCGGAAACTTTTGCTCCTGCCACTTTGAGATTATTAACCGCTTTCTCAAACTCGTCAAAGAATAACGTTACTTCCGGGAAATTTTTTAACTTGATGCTTTCTAACTTATTTCTGCATACTATTTGTAACGCAGTCGATTCTTTTAAGTACATTTTGTCAAATTTATCCATAATTTTGTATGCTGAATCAAGATCACCGACATATTCCAATTGTTTGTTCGACATATTCCAATTGTTTGTTCGAGATGGCGCTATATATATAATTGGTAGCCTTAATATCGGCTTCTTGCCATGCTGCATTTTCATCAGTATCTTCTTGTTTCCTTGTTACTACATCTTTGCATTTCTTAAATTCCAAAAATTTTAATATTCTCTTCTTCCAATTCGAATATTCACTCCCGTCAAATATTGGTATAGTAATGTCGTCCATTTTCATATAGGTACGCCATTTTTAATTTTTTCGTTTTCCTATCTGAATGCTTTTCTATCACTTTCTTTTTCCGTCGATTTTCAATTAACTACGTTCTGCTACCATGTTGTAATAAATGGACAACTTTATCTTACTGTCTATTTATTGAATACACAAACTTGAACAATACATACATAACTCAATCTTAACTGCTAAATCTCACAGCTATAGTACTTGCTACTCTATCACCATGCAATATTACCAACTATATGAAAATAAAATACAGAATGTACAGTAAAGTACAACGTATACTTAACAAATGGTTCGGTAAAGTAATTGACATAACCACTGACATTGCTGTCATATAAAAAGTTGACAATAGTAAAATGGATGCATTTAATTTTAACTCCCACCACCCTCTCCTATCAATGGGCTTTCGTAGTTCAAGTTGTTAGCCTGTATATGAACTTACTACTTAAATATACATATAGGTTCAACCCGCAGTGGAACCTAGGAAGTTACAATATACGTATGGAACACAGTGCGATGTGGCAACGAGCTAGTCATGCGCTACGGAAGTTTTATCGTCGATCCCGAGTCATTTAGTGTACGCCTATGCATGAGTAAAGGTGGTTATTTCTTGGAATTACTTTTCCATTTGCGTAGCAGCTATGACTACAATAATAATAATAAATTGGAGATAACGATCTGACTTATCTATACCGGGTGTCAACGAGATCATGTATCAGCCCGCCATTTATTTATTAGTTAAAATAAAACTTTGAAATTCGGACCGTATATATGAGTGATTGGTGGGCTTCTTCAGGTGCACTCAGTTTTTCTATAGCACTTCCGGTCAAACCGGAAGTAACGTTAATTTTGAATTTTTAAATACAACATGTATTATTTCTGATCATATTCTGCTTCTTCTAAAAGTTTTCCATCTAGTGCAGGTCAACTTTTGACATTTCTGTCAAAGATGGCGGTATCTGTTAAATTTATCCATTAAAGTGAAACTGCTTCGTAGCAATTGTCGAAATGTAACAACCATCAAAGTTAGCTTTGAAAACAATTAACAAACGTATTTTTCACATTTACACGCATTGGCGAAGGAAACTGGGTTTTTTTCATTTGAAATGTAATTATTCTGTTGCTTTGGAATTAGACTACTTTTAAAACATTTAGATTTTGTACTACCTGTCTACCACTAAACCACAGCATATTTTATATCATTTGAAAGCTAAAAATTATGCCAATATGGCACTGTAATAAAAAATAGGTGTTACTATTTTAAAAAACGAGTACCTGTCATTTGAAAATGAAAAAAAAAGAAAATCTTATTTTCTTTAGTAATTTCAACGTGAAGTACATGTTTCCTTCGCCAATGCGTGTGAATGTGAAAAATACATTTCTTAATTGTTTTCAAAGCTAACTTTGATAGTTGTTACATTTCGACAATTGCTGCGAAGCAGTTTCACTTTAAGGGGACGTTTCCGCGCCTAAATTTTCATCATATCGTTCAAACTGTATTTTATGTCGCAGCTGAAACATAGATGGCTCGGAGAGTACTATATTTCTATACACATCACAAATTTCCGTTTCAATTTAATGACCTTGATTTAATTCCGTACTATAAGTTTATTTGCTTTGTATTTGGATTTACCTGAATAATCAGACTCTCGGTTTATCTTTGTCAGTTGTATTGGATTAAGAAAGGGTAGAGCGAGCAATGAATACATTGGGGTAAAAATTACATATTCGTTTTCTCGAAAGTTTCCTAACTCCACAACTACATCTGGGGGGTTATTCTCGAATCTGAGGGAATGGAAATTTCAAGAGAATTGTCAAAAAATTCCTACAATTTCAATAATTCCTATTCTGGAGTTGACTTTCTCACTTTTTCGTAACGAGTAGTATCGAGGAGTGAGCGGTGAAAGTTACTCCCTGGGAGTGCTATTTTTCCACTGTTTCGAGAATAACCCCCCTGATGTAGTTGAGTAGTTGTGCATCAGTATCAATGTGGTATCAATCAGTATTGTACCTAATTGTGTTTCTAGTGTTCGCTAGTTGGTTTTTCTAGTCCTGCAAGAATTCGCAAGAGATTTATTTGTTAGCATTTTTATCATTTTTTACTATTATTGTTATTAGTGTAAATAAAAATACCGTATATGCAGTAGTAATTCCAGGTTTGTGTATATAGCGGTGTTATATACTTATATAAATATTTTATGCTGCGATAGCTTATCAATTTACTAAAGGTTTTGCTAGCATAAGAATTAGGACATGCATAGAATAGTGTAGAGTAATTTTTTCAGGATTTGCAGAATGGATAGAAGAGCAAGAAATACATCATTTCGCCAATGTATTCTTTATAAAAACCCTAGACTTTTGAAAATGCAGGAACGACGGGCAAAAAGTAAAATATGATATTCAGTCCCATATATAAATTTTTTGAAATTTCGGTCTAATATATTTAACTTTTTCTAGATCTTATAGCTAATAATGGATTAATTCAAATTAAAAAAGTACCTACCTGTACCAGTTTACATATCAATAAAACGTTTGTAGAACAAACAATTCAATTTATTATTATATCAATAATGAAATAGTTCCTAAATTAGAAACATTTTATCAGACTTTTATATTTCCAGAAATAATTAATAAAATAGCAAGTTGTGTTATTTCTTACCCATAACTAGCCTTTTATTATTTAAGGTATTTTTATTTAACTTCTTAGGCTTTTAAGTATCCTTATAAACTTATTACTTTCTGTAGTAATCTGTTGCATACTGGTGAAACATATTAAAAATATAATTTAATAACAAAAATACCTTTTTGTTTCCTCTAATTTGTTAAACTGTTTAAATTGCAAGTATAGTATAAAACGATAATTTGGTAAAAATAATTTCAATTTGACATAAAACAAAATTTTTTTCAAAAAAAATACGTAAATAGGCCTTAGATTAATAGTAAACCTCAATATTTAGAAATTTAAAATATTTAGAAAATAATTAATAATTTCTCATAAGGTTTTAAATTTTGTTATGGCAATTGAAAATTTTATTAGCTTTGTTCGATTTGGTCTCCTGCTTTATATAGTAAAAGGCACTATCATGCGCCATAAAAATACCCTATTCCATTTGCATTGTCGTAAGAGCGAGTTTCGAATATCACTGCATGCGTCCTGTTATAAACGTCTAAAAGGAACATACCTATTGACATTTAATGAGCGTCATCTGTTGCACAATCGCTGAACTTCATGCATGTACATTTGCCTTCGGCATCAAATTATTGAGCTTTTACTAAAAAAATACCATACATTTTTTAATTATACTATATTTCTAGCTACTGTGTCTTTTTTATGGAACTACATGTATATATCTAGGTTATGATTAAGAGATATCGTTAAAGAAGCCTTACTTCGTCAAGTAATTTTTACTAATTTTTTTATTACAGGTCTTCCAATTTCCTTTTGTTAATCAGCAACTGCCTAATGCAGTTATAGTTTTATAGAAATTATAATAATTTCGATATTCTTGCACGTTTAGAAATCTACGGTACTCTAAGAATGAGGAAAATTTAAACTTCCCGCACAACTGTGTAACGTCACCTTAATGGATAAATTTAACAGATACCGCCATCTTTGAGAGAAATGTCAAAAGTTGACCTGCACTAGATGGCAAATTTTTAGAGGAAACAGAATATGAACAGAAATAATACATGTTGTATTTAAAAATTCAAAATTAACGTCACTTCCGATTGGACCGGAAGTGCTATAGAAAAGCTGAGTGCACCTGAAGAAGCCCACCAATCACTCATATATACGGTCCGAATTTCAAAGTTTTATTTTAACTAATAAATAAATGGCGGAGTGATACATGATCTCGTTGACACCCGGTAGAAGATACTCGATTTTCACAGACTAGAGAACGTGTTGATAAGTCGTTCCCAGTAAACCCCAGTAAACATATGTATCTTATATCTCAATGAGGATTCAAACTGATTACTTTGTTATATGACATAAATATAGATGTATACAATTTACATGCTCTTGTTTCTACATAACGAAGTTAATATAGATGTTCTGTAAATTTGCTCTCATAGTGTAACATAGTATATGATATCTAAAATTTGAACATATAAAAGACGTGAATGTCATTTAATTAATGTTATATCAATTACGTGCTAAAATTCAAATTTTAAAGCAAAGGCCCCACTATTAACACCATTACACGAATTACTTTTTACACCGTTTTGTAAATGTTACATCTATGTTATAAGTTACAAACCATGTAATATCTCTGAAATTGTAAGTTACACGTATATTACAATTAATATATCATACAGCGTTTAAAGATCGGCGGATATATAACATTAATATGTGTTGTCGTTAGAGAATTCGATTTACTACTTTATTGTATTGCTAATTTATTTTTTATTTTAACATAATAGAAAAGACAGGTTCACTTTTTTATGAAAGTACAATAAATCAAATTTCAAATAGTTTAACCTCCATAAGTTGATGTGGCTCTGTTTCTGGGAACATAAATATCGGTTTTATAAAGCTTTGGATTCGATAAACCGAAAAGTAGTTTCCAAAAGGATAGATAATCACTAAAATGAGTTACAGAAAGTGTTGCCTGCCGAACTGTATACATATATCCTAAAGGTGGTGGCATTCATATGTTTAGTTTACCGAGAGATGAGGCAAAGTAAGTAAAAATACATGTATTCCTTAGTTGATGTAGATAAATAGCTTTCTTTAATGGAATATAGATACTTCCATAGTTTTACAATGATATTGTAAGAGTAGATTTTACTTATAATTTACTAAGATATTTATAGAACAAAGCTAAGTAGGCTTGTAGGCGCAACGACCCAGCAAACAAAAGGTCGTCATCAGGACGTCAACTTTCGTATTTTGAAGACCAAAAGACATTCTTTAAAGACGTCCTCAAGAAGAATATATGACGTAGTTATGTCACATCCTCACGACGTCATTGTAAGACGTCTATACAGTCTGTGAGGACGTCTATACACGTCTTTGAGGACGTCTATACACGTCTCCAAAGATGTCTGCATACGTCCCCAAGGACGTCTATGCACGTCTTCGAAGACGTGTGTATTACGTTTATTTATCTTTTATTTCTGCAGATATAAATCCAATTTAGGTCAATAAAACAACAAATCTTATGAATCAATTTTGATGTAGGTATTTTAAAATAAAATACATTTATAGTCGATTTATTGTCCTAAAGTAATTTTATAACTGACGAAACAAAAGATAAGTAGACATAATATACACGTCTTCCAATGAATATAATATACGCATTACTTCTCCTCACAAATAGTACTTACCTTTAGATTTCTTTTTCTTATAAGAGGAAACACTTATTGTTACTTAGATATTAAACAAATATTATTTTAGATGCTGAATCTCTTAAAAAATATACAAATAACTAAAATATAATCAGGTTTAAGTAAATGTAGTGAAGAACAAATTCATACATATGTCAGTTATTACTTTATTAAAGGTTCGCTTGTTATCAAAACTAGTATATTAAAGTATGAGTGGATAATAGGGTCATTAAAACACGCGCGATTTTTCAAGCATGACGGCGAAGCCGTGAATTTTTGACGTTGCCTCAAAACCACGACAAAACGCTTCAGCCCGTATCACATTAGGTAAATTTGAAACTGAAAATTTTGGCGATAAATTTAAATGATAGATACAATGAAATTAAATATGAATATATGTATATGAACCTACTACTTAAATATATATATATTTATGGAATGGAAAGGTATTAGAATGAGGAATCTATCGATCTAACAAAATCTATAGGGTGCCATTTAAAAAAATGAAGTTATCTAGAGACGAAGTTCCGTTAAATCATTTCTGACAACCGGAAGTAGGTATTCATCTTCTGTTGATGTCATTGTCTATACCGGACTATATAGTTATATTCTTGATTTCATTTCCATACCTATTTTCAGGATCAAACTATCGCAGCATACGAAAAACACCGAATCGGGATAGTTTTTACAAAAACGTAAAATATTTCCATAACTATTAGGAATAGGGGTAACGTAGTTTATATAAAGTGGGAATATTTTTTAGCGTACTATTCAAAAATGCCAAAATATATATGGTGTCCTACTTAAAATAACGGAGCAAGTATGTGTTTACCTACTTTCGAGACACCCTGTATAGTTAAACATATTTTTAGATTATGCATGACATAAATTGGGATACCTTTTCTTTATAACTTTTTTCTCTATTTTCACAAATGTGGCAGATATCTAAGATCCACGTTGAAACGGGACACCCTGAAGAAATGTTCTTATTAGTATATTATGCAACAAGTTTTATAAACGACACTTTAGTCACGAGTTGAATTAATCACTAGCGAGCGAGTTTTTAATATGAGTGTCTAGAAGACTTTATAAAACGAGTTGTATACTATACTTTTTCTAGGACCATCACAACAATGAAAATTGAAACGTTTAGGTGTGTTTTATTAAATTTATGATAGCGTCCTAGTGGGTGATAGTTTAGCCTAGCCGATTAAAATTAAATATTAAGGAAACATCATACTGTAAGTGACATTTAGCTATTTTAAATATAACGTGTATGTTTACTCTAGACCATTTATGTATCACCTATGGGGTCAAATGCTATGTATAGGTATCATCTACTAGAACAATTTTGCATTTTGAGTTTTATAATAAAATATAAACATTTTACCTTGTTTTGTCAGTTTTTCCTAGTTATTGGCTAAATAAACAAACATCAGACAAAATATACTTTAAAAAATGAATATAATAATTCATTAAACTGAATTAAATGAAAATATTTAATCGTACTCATAGTCTTAAGGTATCATCTATTGGTACTTCTACCTTAAATTAGAAAAATTACTACAGTTATGGATAGAAACCATGTTGACTGACTGTCTACTCCCATCTCTAAAACAGCACGTTTTACACGGCCAATGTGACTTGTGCACAAATCTTGTGATGACCGAACACAACGTCAACTTTTGATTTTTGACAAGCAGTTATTACATTTGTAAGTTAAAAAAAAGTGATTCGTAATTTGCAAGATAATGGAAGCAATTGAACAAGAAAATGAAGAATTTACCGCTGCATCCCCAGAAATTAGAGACAAGCCATTAGAGCCACCGATAATTTGCTGCCCAGGTTGATGGAAAAAAAATTGGGAACGTCAACAGTTTCGCCCAATAACTGTAGTAATATTTCTAATTTAATTGTCAATGTGTATTTAACTAAATAAGTTAATTCAGTAGGATTATATTACATACATCTTTATGTTATAATTAATGTTGTGAATTTAATAAAACACACCCTAAACGTTTTCAATTTTCATTGTTGTGATGGTCGTAGAAAAAGTATAGTATACAACTCGATAAATTCTTCTAGACACTCGTATTAAAAACTCGCTCGCTACGCTCGCTCGTGATTAATTCAACTCGTGACTAAAGTGTCGTTTATAAAACTTGTTGCATAATATACTATTATATATGATATGCTGAAATAAGAATACACAATTCAAATATTTCGATGTAACTTTCTTCGGTCATAGGAGGAATGCCCCACTACTCGTGTTATGACTCTTATTATAGGAATATTAAACAAATCAACAATAATTTGTATACATTTTGTATAATAATATATCTCAAATATACAATTCTACGTAAATGTTTGAAGCTGACGTCTGTCAAAATGTATGCAATATCTGTGCTTAAAGTTTACCACCCTGAGAATTTCAGTTGGTTTATTCCTCTATGGCCATAGTCGCGCGTCTGTAATTTCGTTGGGTTTGTTTTTTTGTCATTGCAATGGTTTTATAGTTGTAATTTTTTATAATTATTAATTTTAATTAGCAATAAGCGTTTCCAAAAGGAAGCATATTGTGTTTGACTTTAAGAAACAATTTTAATAATTATACTGAAAGTAACTACCGCGTGGGACACTAATGTTAATTCTTGCGATCGAAATCAGATGTAGTACGACAAACTTAACCAAAATTTGACAGTAGCTGTCAGCTTCAAACATTTACGGACACCCGATATATCTCTTCAACAGAATCACTATCAGTATCGAGATTAAAATCACTGTCGCTACTATCATCATTTCCAACTGAAATAATAAATGGCCCAATTACATCATCCATTAAGCCATCTAAATTGCACATTTTGTTTTCCTCTTTGATTACATGTTCTTCACATTTCATCCAGTTCTCCGAGGTAACATTTGCAATAGCACTTAGCAAAAGTTCCTTCACTTCGGCTAATTTGAAGGTTTTATTTTTTTAAACAATTTAATTTTTATTTGTGCCCAAACCAATTCGATGGGGTTCAGTTCGCAGTGATAGGGTGGCAATCTAAGTACATTTTTGTTACTTTGTTTTGCCATTTCATCCACTGCATTTACATTGTAATTTCTGAAGTAGCCATTCCTGCATATCCGCTTTTCGTGTTGAATTTGTCGGTATTTTTGCTTTTTCATTATTATTGGAGCTACAAAGTTGGTTAAATTAGCAAACTAGTAGTATTTTTCCTGCTGATTACAATGGTAATAACAGAAACATAATTGAATGTCAACTCGTTAGATATTCAAGAAAATAATATTTTTTTAATGGAACACCCTGTATATTTTACTGGAATTTGATTAAAAATTTAATTATGAACAAAAAAGTTTTAATACAACATTACGAAAAAATTAAAAATAAAGAAGTTATGACATTTTATATTAACTTAGTACCTTAGTTTAAGTAAAAACAAATCAACATAACTATGAAAAAAAGTTATAAGTTTATACTATAATAATTATAGTAATTGTTCAAAAACATTACCCTCGTGCTCAACACACATAAAGACCCTTCTATAAACGCCGCGAATTAATATTTCTGATGATGTTAATAATGGAATTTTGTAGTTGACTTAGCGTTCCATATCGTGCCCTGTAGACTTCATTTTTCACGTGCCCCATAAAAAGAAGTCCAACGGTGTCATGTCTGGAGACTGTGGAGGTCATCCAACCGACGCGTTTGTACCTATCCAATGATTTTCAAATAATCTGTCCAATAACCGCTGGGCACCATGATAATTATGAGCTGTGGCGCACCATCCTGTTGGAAATAGACAAGTAGTCGGTCTAACAAGTTTAAATCATCCAGAAAATTTTCTAATATTTCCAATATAAATTCAACATAACGCTGTCCTGTTAAAGATCCATGATAAAAAAACGGGCCTACAATTTTAGACCCGATAATACCACACCAAACGTTTACACTAAAACGATTTTTTGGATTATTAAGATGAACAAGTAAAGGATTTGTATTACTCCAATAATGTTGTGTTTGTCTGTTGAACATGCCACTATTGGAGAAATTACACTGGTCCGTCCACAAAATACATCTAAAAAAATCGGGATCTTCGTGACAGGCATTAATAAACCAATGTAAAAATTCCATTCTTCTTTCGAAATCACCAGCGTGTAAATTTTGCAGTGGTTGATATTTATAAGGAACAAATTTATTATTTTTTAAAGTTTTGTTCATGATGTTTAGACAGAATCCCGCATCTCTTGATAAATCTCGAGTGGAATTGTTTGGATGTGTTTGAAAATAAGCTAAAATAGTTATTTCGGTTTCTTCGTCGATTATAAATTGCTTTGTACGTCTTTTTTTGTTGAAAACCTCTTTATTTCTTCTAAATTTTCTATAAAGTTTCAAAAAATATCTCGGTTCGGAATGTTGCGTCCATCAGTGTTGTTTTCATGTAATAAAGCATTTGTTGAATACTTATTTAATAAACTCACATAACCAGCATAACCTTAGCGTTTATTATTAACATTTTTTGTCAACCCAAAGATTTACGCTACGCCACTGAAAGCCACCAACTGTAGAAAAATAAAATCCATAGTACCAACATAATTCACGTACGATCATTTACAGACACACTGTAGACAAAGTTTCAAAGTTCTAACGTTATTCTAAGTAGGCGAATTTGATTTTCTCCGATATGCGCATCTAGTAGCAAGAAACAGCTAGATCAAAACAATTGCACTTCTCACGCTTCAAATATCAAATGAAATCGCGTCGCCGACGTTAAAAGAGAACAAAGATGACGATTATCTCGATAACCGGCGACACCATGTTCTCGAATAATCCACCATTCGGCAGGAATTGGCTCATTATATTTACCCTAAAAATGTCAAAGCTCTACATCCATTAGAAATATACTCAACTGAAGCTCGCCCGTACTCACAGCTACTGCGATACGCTAAGCCTCTTAGATTTTCAGCTTAATAGCTTCAGGGAAAAAAAACTTGTATATGGGTTGGATTGCTAATTGGCCGGGGATTTAAAATCTCGACGACAATCTTCCCTAGCTACCTAAGAACACCAAGCTGGCGTCGTTTCCGGTGACATGTGACCAACTGCGCTCTCGAAAAGTATCTTGCCTAAATTTGACATAGAAACAATACCTATTGCCAAAGTTTCAAAGTTCTAACGTCATTTTAAGCAGGCGAAATTGATTTTCACCGACATGCGCATCTTGAAGGAAAAACGGCTGGATCAGAAAAATTGCATTTCTCGCGCTGATTTCTGATATGAAACGAAATCGAATCGCCGCCATTAATTGAGAACAAAGATGGCGATTATCTCGATAACCGGCGACACTGTTTTCGAAAATGGCACTATTCGGCAGGAATTGGCTCATAATAGCTATCATGAAAATTTCAAAGCTCTACATCCACTAGAAACATACTAAAATGAAGCTCGTCCGTAGTCACGGCTACTGCGATACGCAAACCCTCTTAGATTTTCAGCTTAATATAGCTTCAGGACATAAAAAGCTTTTATATGGATTGGACTGCTAGTGGACCGGGGATTTTAAATTCAGGCGATATTTTCCTCTAGCTACTTAAGAACGATAAGCTGGCGTCGTTTCCGGCGATATGTGACCAACTACGCTCTCGAAAAGTATCTCGTCTAAATTTGGCATACAAACAATACCTATCGCCCAAGTATCAAAGTTCTAACGTCATTCTAAATAGGCGAAATTGATTTTCGCCGGCATACGCATCTTGAAGGAAAAACTGCTGGATCGGAAAAATTGCATTTCTCGCGCTGATTTCAAATATGAAACGAAATCGCATCTCCGACGGTAAAACAGAACAAAGATGGCGATTATCTCGATAATCGGCGACACCATGTTTTCTAAAATTACACCAAACAGCAGGAATTGGCTCATAATATTTACCATGAAAATTTCAAAGCTCTACATGCAATAGAAATATACTAAAATGAAGCTCGTCCGTACATACAGCTACTGCGATGCGCAAAACCTCTTAGATTTTCAGCTTAATAGCTTTAGGGAATAAAAAGCTTTTGTATGGGTTGGTTTGTAAGTGGGCCGGAGATTTCAAGTCCCGACGACATTTTCCTCTAAGCTGGCGTCGTTTCTGCCCACATGTGACCAACTACGCTCTCGAAAAATATCTTTTCGTCTGTTCGCCCTTTCGTCTTTTCATCTTTTTTGTGTGGGTTTATATGTGATTGTGTGTTTGTGTTTGAGTGTGTGTGTGTGTATTTGGGTGTTTCTGTGTGTGTTTGAGTGTGTAGGTTTGCCTATATTTATGGCAACTTGTGTGTGAATATGCCTGTGGCGCTGTTGAAAATTGTGGCATCTTACACCCGTTGCCACAGCTAAAAGTACAGTAGGAGCAACTAAAATGACTTGCGTACACCAGAATTATAATCTTTCTTCTCTGTAGTGTCATACTGTACAATCAGCATTTCAATATACCACATACTACTTTGATTTTTTCCATTTCTTTATAATGCCACAATTCAGGATAATTCATACTTATGTGTGAGTCTGTACACAGAGAACTGTGATATTAGATATATTAGCTATAGAGGCGCCCTCTGGTAAAACACGTAGTACTGTTTAAGTCGTCTGCGCAACGCTGCCAATTCCTTCCAACGCCACAATGGTGTGTATTTATGTTAATATATCCGTATAAAGTCATATATGTGTGTTGGCCACCCAGTACGACTCGGTTTATAGCACATTTGCTGTTCAAAATCGATGTACAGCATTTTATAAATATAATATAGTAATAATTAGGTAAGATTATGCGATGAAGTTTGAAAAAAATTGCCAACTATTCTGAATTTTTTATTATTTGATCCGATCGTTATCAAAATTAATATCTATGGGACATTGAGACCTTCAAACTGGATTCTATGATCAAATTCGAAACAGTGGCCTCTGCTTTAAACATTTTAGCTTCTAGACCGATTACTGTCAACGTGGCCTCTCAATCTGATTTTAAGTTAATGTGTAGGGGAAGCAATTGATTTTAAATAATATAATAACAATTATTATTATAAAATATTTTAACAAGAATAACAAAAAAAGTCCATTACTTCCAAATTATATTTATTTCCCATAAAGAAATCAGTTCTTGTATATTACAGAGAAAGCTATTTTTATAATGAAATGTATGTATGTAACTAAAATGTTCTATACAATAATAAATAAGACAAATTTACTTACAATTGCATACCTACGTAACATTTTTCTTTTTTTAATTTTAGTTAAATGATTTTTGATGCAAAATTTGACATCGGTCCACTTTCTGTCTTTTAATACTGCATTTTCTGAAATGTACTTCTCGCTTACTTTTTTGCCAGCTAATGTACCAATTTTGCTGTTTGTTTTAAAGTGAGTAAGCACCGCTAACATTTCCTGACTTGACCATGGCCGTTTACAAACACTTTTTCTTTGATTATCTTCTGCAAAGTGATTGATTAGCTAGGGTTCTAGTAATCAAATTTAAAATGTATAAATTAGTACACTCATAAATGTTGAAAAAAATGACTGGACTAGAAAACCTTTGAGAAATATTACATTTTCAAATATTCAACTCATTTATTATGGCTGATTTACTTGGTTAGGATAATGAGACGAAAATTTTTCTCATAAGTATCATTTTAATTGCGCTTTGACTAAACTGAAGATTATGCTATGTAACTGAAAAGGAAAGGACAAATTTCGAAAGGTACTTTCTCATTTGATCAATTCATCCATATTCAATACGAATGTAAATACCAATGTCAAATCAGAGATGCATATCTCTGATTTGTATATAATAATTTAAACACAACACTACGTATTGAAATACATCTTTGCTTACCAAATTTAGCGTTCTCGTATAAAGATTTTTTTTATCATTTGTTGAATTGTTCTTCTGTGATGTCATACAATCTAAAACATTAATAGAAAAAATAATGGAATATATATATTATACCGTAATAACAACACAAATATTTACCATCATTTCCTTCGCAGTCATTAGTTACATCGTCTTCTACATTTTCGCTGTTCCAATGGCTTGCCCGCGAATTTTGCAGTCTCAACTTGATCTACTGCGATAAGTAATCTACTTACTTTTTTTAGTTCGACTGCGTTTTCCTGTAATCTATAAAATTCTCTGTGAACCCGAATATCGTGACCTAGATGACGTACCAACCAGTCATTTTCGGTCTCAGAAAGACTGAATACTTGACATACTGTGGCAATGTATTTTCTCAATTTTGTTCCTCTAATGTATTCTGGATGTAGCAATTGTGCTTCAGTACAAAGCTGTCTCAGACAATCGTGTACTCTTAAATGACCCAAAGAATTATTTCCACGAGCAAAAATGTATGTTTTCTGAATGTACTGATATCTCACATTTGTTTTCCAAAAGCAAATCTATCCGTTAGTATCAAGGCAACTTTTCGTCCTCTATTTCCAACAATTTCTACAATGGTTAATTTTTCTGCTAGATTGGGTTCTAAGCTTGTTCAGACAATCGGCAAAATCGGCTTTTTAGTTCTTCCGTGCATTGGTCTGTGCACTGTGGCCGTGATTTCTATTGTTGAATGGTTAACTTAGAGGGTTCTCCCGACCGTCTTTTATTAAACAAAATAATTCGAGCCAAGGTTAGCACAGCAAGATTATTCCATGAAGTTTGCGTACATTTATATCTAATTGTTGTGTTTAGTAATAAAATTTCCATGTCCATGTATTTAGCTAATGTTAGTAAATCGCTTGTGAGTGGTAATAATTCTGGCATATTAAGTTTTCTTTGATGTACTGTCGACAATGCAGCCGAAGAAATTCGTGTGCTCCGTTCCATGTCCATTAAATTCATAAATGATAATAATTCTTTGTTTTTCTTTAGGTTTCCCTTGCGCAATGCAATACCCCTTTCTATGGAAATACATTTTCGAATTGCATGCCCCAGTTTTAATCCAAGAGATTAAGGTCTTTTTCCTGATAATGTATGAGATACACATATCATTTTCACGGCTTGTACCACCGTATCAAACTGTTCAGGAATAAAAAAATCGCGCAAATTCAACTTTGCTACTCGATTCTCTTGCAATGTAATTACTAATCTGGCTAATTGTCGCATTGACTGACATATTAGTTCTGCTTATGTGTTGCTATACTTTTCATACTGCATAGCCCCAAAATGTAATATAAGGTTATCCTCTTTGCATTTTTGGCCAACATCGTCATCTCGTAACTTACTTACAATGTTCAAAGTGAAATCACTTGTAAATTTTGACCCGAAAACGCTACACAAAATTGCATTACTTTCGGCAATAACGTGACGTGCATTATTAGGAATTGCGTCCTTTGCATTATTTGCCTTTGTGCAACCATATTTTATGAGATGCCACAAATGCTTTTTCAACATAAATCCTAGACAGTGCGGACATGGACCATAATTACTATAAGACACAAACCTTGCCTCTTCGTTGTTTGGCCGTCTAACTAAAATTAGTTGTCCCTCCTTAATTGCAAGAACCTCACAATGATGGTAAATTTCGCCAACTTTCATAACTTCTGTCAGACGATCTTTTCTGTCTGTAGACTTTTTTGGAAGCGACAGTAGTTTTGCAACTTCTGTTTCTTTACTATGTTTTACTTCTAAATGTCTTGCAAGATTTAATACCAGTATATGGCAATAATAACACGAATGACGGTTGTCTCTTACTCGTTTGCCATTTATTTTTGTAGCAGATAGTATACATACAGATACAGACGAAGATACAATACTATCATTGTCTGAAAAAATACCATTTTCGGCGTTAGTTTTTGGAGCGATGTCATTATTAGTATGATTTTGAAATATGAGACTATTGGTAGTAGATACACAATCACTGTCATCAAAATTTGTGTTAAGTGGTAAAACATTAGATTCTTCGCTCTGAAAATCGTCTGTAAATTGCCGTTTACTTGTTTCCCTTGGTGGACTCATATTTCGGCAAAAATAAATTGTTGCTATCAGTTTGAGTTACTTTAAAATATTCCACACCATGCGAAACTGTTTCCATGGTAGGCTCATACCTGCTGTTGTTGCTCTCTGATAGTCGTCGTTCTAATATACCTTGAGTCAATTATAATATTTTCTTAGATCGGGACATCTATGAAAGATTAAATGCTACATTAAAAGGAAAACTAAGTTTGATAAGCAACGTCATTAGAACAAAATGTAGGTAAAAACGAAATGGTGTACATTTCACTCTAAATTTAAGACGTAAATTTGTGAAAAATAACATAGCAGTTACTTTCTATTCGAAAGAAATAAACACAATAAAGTCAATGGTTAGATGAAATAACGCACTGCTTTGGTGAAAATTTTTTAAATTAAAGTACAGGGTGTCTCCACGAGACCGTTCATTAGAAGTTTATGAGCTTCTGGCCAAAATATAAATTTAAAAATTCAGAATTATATATAGTGGGTTATATTTTCTAAACTAAAACATTATTAGATTTCTAGCGCTTCCGGTTATACCGAAGTCGTCATCTACTTTGTTGATTTTAATGGAACATCCTGTATATTTTTACAAATGTGGATTTATTTCTAAGCTTTCTAAATACCATTAGTTTTTTAATTTGTTTCGGGCGTTTTGTAGTTATTCGATTTTTTGCTATATATAATTCGCTACAGCAGATATTTATTCAAAAAATCATAGAGCACTCGATTAATTTAGAAATCTTCTTATTGAACGGTCTCGCTGAAACACGCTGTATATCACTCACAAATTTGAGTGATTTTAATATATTTTAATTTAAACTTTTTCATCAAGAGCAGTGCGTCATTTAATTTAATTACATATATTGACTTCATTGAGCTTATTTCTTCTTCTTTGTAGGCACACGGTATGTATCACTTCGAAATAGTTTAAAGACAGTTGATAGCATTATTTATAGCGCCAACAAATTTTACAGTTATGGTAATTGATAAGATATATCTGGTCTTTGACATGTGACAGAAATAAGAAAATACAGTATCTTTGGGCAAGCAAATTACCATTTTTCTCCTTTCAGTGTAACCTGTGTATCATAGGCGTTATTAAAGTACAAATCAAATCATAAATGTTCAATGTGTATATTTACGCGCAGAAAATTAGGTGAAAATTTAAATAAAACACATTGATACATTTTCAAAATAAATGTGTTACTATCATTTTTTTTGCTTGTATCCAATTAAAATCGCTTCTCAAAGGAAATAAATTTATTTCGTTAAATGTTACAGTTAAATCGAACGCAAAGTAAATTTTTGAAATATTTAAAAATCTATAAAAAAATTGAATTTGTTGATTTTATGCAAATATATTTCTGAGTGTACGATCGAGCTTCATTTAGAAAATGAAAAAATTATATACAATTGAGTATATAAGTCATTATTATTTATTCATTCTGTATTTTGGAGAATGGAATCTAATTGTAAGTTATTCGGTCATATGAAAAGTAGATTCTATAGACTAAACAGCTAAAGCTATAATTGATCCATTGATTACTTTAATTGTTTATGACTTTCTTATATTGTGCTTAATCGTATATTATAAAGATTATTATAAATAAATGAAAAATAAAACTAAATTGATCTAAATAATATAATAAAAGTCTATATACTTACCTTTAAGAATCACACGAACACTGACGGTTGCATGTCGCCACCCCCCACAATCGATTTTTAAAATTCTTTCTGGACTAAAGTTTTGTACCTATTTTGTACCGTTTTGTACCAAAAATAAAAAATTTTGTACCTCGCCTGTTTAGAAGATATACTCAATTTTAGATGGGGGGGGGGGGGGGACATGCCAGCCTCCCCCCTCCCGCCCCCAAGTCGGAATTTGAAAATTTCACTTATGCCATCGTATTGTACTATTTTTGTACCGTTTTGTATCACAAAGCTAACATTTTGTACCTCGTTAGTTTTTGAGGTATAATCGATCTTAAGTAGAGTGCTAGCCCCCCATATCGGAATTTCAAAATTTCACTTATGTCATCGTATTGTACTAGTTTTGTACCGTTTTGTACCACAAAGCAAACATTTTGTACCTTGTTAATTTTTTAGATACAATCGATCTTAAGTAGAGTGCTAGCCCTCCCATATCGGAATTTCAAAATTTCACTTATGCCATCGTATTGTACTAGTTTTGTACCACAAAGCAAACATTTTGTACCTCGTTACTTTTTGAGATATAATCGATCTTAAGTAGAGCGCTAACCTCCTCTCCCCCACCCTAGCAAGCACTCTACTTAAGCTGGGCACAATACCATAGACGATTCGTAACAGATGATCCCGTAAAAAAATGGCCGATTTAAAACATCTAGCAGTATATAGAGGACTCTACTAATATCAATCTCAACAAATATATTAATTTAAAATGTTGAGAATGTAATCGTACGATGTGTATGGCCTTCGCGTATTACCTATAGATACCATAAACTTGTTGCAATTATAAATATCTACAATATAATCGATGGTTTTAGCCGTTTTTTGATACTGTATTTTGTTAAACCACTTAATTTTATTAAATTAAGTAGTTTAACAAAGTAAATATTATTCCTTTTATTTTACAATATTTGCACTTCACATTTTCATTACATGGATCTAACGTAAGTGTAGAATATAAACTATTGATATCAAGCTGTAAGAAATGACCGGTTTTGTACTTCCAGCAAAAGAATGCAAATATCTGGTTTAGACTACGTTTTACAAGAAATGTGTGTTATGCATACACTATGTATGTACAGTCGAATTTTTGGATCTTGTCCGTTGCGTCATTAACAGCGTAATTAAACACAGACATACGTAAAATATTCATCACCGCCATTTAACGTACATTATAGAGACAAATGTCAACATGACATAAGTCGATTCATACTGATATTACTCATGACGTAACGAACAAGATCCAAAAATTCGACTGTACATATCTAATACTACTAATGCATAATTTTATATTTCACCTATGTTAAAATTTACCGAAAGCATCAAAGGAGGGAAAATACATTCTGTACCTCAACATTCTGTATTGTCTTTCTCTCAATGTACTAAAGCAAATGTGCGCAGATGCGGGCAGACGGGTATGATATTCGCGGTACATACAAACTTTTTTTTATTAGGAACAAAATAAATAACTCTGCCAAATTAAATTTTATTTATTTTATATTTAAATAGCATACATTGGATATACGTGTGTATGTCTGGCATACAATGACGAACACATATGTATGTAAAATAATCTACTCTCAGCATACTTTTCTTTGATATCTTGAGTGATGGCACAGCCCTACTTTTTAAAGAAAGACGATTACTTAACTTCCGTATGTCGAACACTGAATTGGCAATTTATATGCAGTTTAACGGAAAGTACAGGTTTTACTGAGTCCAAAACAGCCCCCCTTTTCTTGCGGAGATTAGTCTAAGACACCTAAAAATCGTTCGTCAGGATCGTCAGACTAGGATACCTAAAAATCGATCTAAAAAGTGTTATTTCTAGCTTATGTTTCACTATTGTTTCGACATTTCTGCGAGGATTTTCGGTTGATACCAGTCAGAATTACGAAATATCGGGCGGCAATTTTAGAAAACTTTGTTCAGGAATATAAAAATAACAATCATTTTTTATTTTGCAGTATCTTTTAAAACAATTAATAAGTATATTTCAGTGACTAAAAAACATTTCTTCTTTTGTGTTTTATTAAATTTACACAGTGAAATTTGATTTTAAGGCATAAAATTTATTTTTAAACTAATTATTTACGTGCCATACACAATAATTAAATGTGTAAGTTAATATTAAGAAAAAAATTATGAATATTTAGATAGTATTTTGGATATTTTTAATATTAGATTTAAAATTTTGTCAAACCTCTCTAAATGATATTAATTGCAATTAAAACTAAATTAATTCTTTAGATACGTTCCTATTTTATATAATGCATATGCACTGAATTTAATAAATTACAAGAGGAGATATGTTTTTTAGTTGCTGAAATCTTTCAGTATTAAAGGATACTACCTATAAAATATAAATGACTATTTTTTCATTCCCGAACGACGTTTTAAATTGCCGCTCGATATTTCGTAATTCTGACTATACTGAAAATCCTCGCAGAAATGTCAAAACACTAGTGAAACATAACCTAGAAATAGCACTTTTTAGATCGATTTTTAGGTATCCTAGACTGATCTCCGCAACAAAGGGGGGTCGTTTTGAACTCAGTAAAACGTGTACTTTCCGTTAAACTGCATATAAATTGTCAATTCAGTGGTCGACATACGGAAGTTTAGCCAAGGTATTTTATAAAAAATAAATACACACGTCTTCACATATTTATTCTAAAACTGTCAAAAATCATCGTGAAATCATGTCAAACGCCATTTTTGTGAACAAGAAATCTGGAAACAAAGGTGACATGTGCGCATTGTGGCCTTGGTACACTCGAAGATAGAGATATGCAGCTGCATATAGTGCTATCACGGTTTGATTTCGGATATTGTGAAGATCAAGTACCCATATAATGTGTAGGTATTTCGAACGCTACCTCACACTGCTTAACATCCTGCAGCATATTTCCTGCATAAACGTAACAGTGTATATCAAACTTATCTTATTTTCCTATATATTTTTTAATGAAATGCACAAACATTTTGATTTCTTTGTAACTTTTGTTTTATGTAGACGTATATAAATTTTAAAAAAATGAACAAATTTTCTATTTCATCCATAATACATTTAAAAGTTTGTTGTATTTGATATTTATTTCTTACTGCATGTATAATTTATGCAGAACGAAATAAATTATTTTTAGTATAGGTAAACTTTCAAATACATACATACACAACCTTGCATAAAATTATGTAAACAATTTTGAATTTAATTTTTTTGTATTTTCTCATAAGATTTTATTTGTTTGCACTAAATAGAAAACGTACAATTTGATAACTTGCAAACATTGAAACACCTGTGTATTCGGAAAACATTTGTTGTAATCCCCGTCTATATCTCCATATCTACATTAACGTTACATAGTTATGATTTTTTTCAACTTATCCTTATAAACATTATGCTTTCGACAGCGATTTCTAAAATATTTTCTTTTTTATTTCTTAAATTTTTGAAATTAGGCAACCTAATACCCTTCTTTATACATTTATAGTTATTCAACCGTTTGGTAGTTCGCGTAAGTGATTGATAGGGGGCGCATTCGGTTAATGTGTCGCCATTCATAAATAATAATTGCGTAGGCGTAAAATACGATTTATAGTAAAAGCTGAGAGCCAATAGGCGTGCTTTATGGTGATATCAGAGATTGGGGTAGATCATGATTTCATATCCAAACAACGGCAATCTGATTTTTCCTCATTTAGATGGTGTTAAATAGTGTTGATTTTCAATATTTTTGATAGACTTTAACAACTTTTTTTGTATTGGGTAGATTCGGATAAGTGCAGTGAATCATTCAACATAATCTTAAGGCCGGTGATACACCGCAGAAACTAATTTCATGAAATTTGTATGTGAAGATGTTATATGAAAAAATTTTTTCCAGTTAGTACACATCAGGAAATCTTCTTATATATACTTGTTGCGTATACACATTTATCTAGAGTATTTGAAGATATGTCTTTCGAGGAAGATGACATGCTTTTATTGTGGTGGGCAAAGCGCAGACAGCGAAATAGAGTCATTAGGAGAAACAGACAATTTTGGATGTACCCTACTAATGAGAGAAATTTACAACATAATGCTACTGTTCTTGGAGACGAACTCAAACAACTTCCTCGTACTGTTCGTATCCTTCTTTGGGCATTTTCATAGGTGTATATACTACAGAAAAGGTACCTCGTTTTCTGCATTAGCCAACTATCAGTCGGTCAATGAAACAAGGGTAAGCCGAAACAATTTACAACAACCAGAGTACGTTGCATTTCACAAAACTTGTTTACGAAATCATGTCTGCTCTCCTGTCTCAGAAACGCCAGTGTATTCCATTTCATTTGAATGTAGCGTAGAACGTTTATAAAAATTAAAAATAAAAATAATTTTGTTGTATTTTTATATTATTTTTTACCTTTTAATTCCTGATTTATTTCCACTTAGAGGTCAATAAAACAACAAATAATTAAATACCAATTTATTCCATAACATATAATAATGTTTTCGTTAAATAACTTCTTCAGTGGAAGAAATGGACATTTAATATGTGTCAAATTACTAATAATATAAATATAAATTGCCATGCCTATCAACAAAATTATCTAAAAAACAAAGAATTCATTGATATATCGAATTTTAATTATATTCACAAGTAATAATGAAGGAATAATGATTTAAGACAACATTAGAAATTGAAATGATTTGAATTATTTGTATATCAATCTATTTTTTGTCAAGCTCTAACAATTCTGTTCAAGGACTAGGAAAAAACATGGCAAAAAAACCTAGTCAAGAGCTTAAAATTAATAAAATTCATGCGTGAATTAAATTATTATAAATAACGCTTAAATTATCAATATCCGTTCTAAAATTTACCGCGTTTTCATCTTTCTTAATGTATATCATTTCGTAAATTAATCTTTTTTTATAATTATTTTCCTTTTTTAAAATTTTAGTGTTTTGAAAATCAAAATTATGTCTTCTATCTTTAGAGTGCTTAGATAAAGCAGTTTCAGCGGTGACGTTATGTGTAAGTGTATTGATGGATATAAATTCGTTTCTTTAAATATTGTTTGGTTTATCCGATATAACATTTATTACAATCTTTGCAATCTAATTTATAAACGACATTACTTTGATTACCATGTTTAATGGGTGTTTTTAAATTTGTGAATAAATGTCTATTGTTGATAGGTATGAAAGTTATGTGAATGTCTGATTTTTTTAATTCGTGTTTTATTGTGTCGCTTAAATTGTTTATAGATGGTATAGTGTGGTATATGTTATTATTTGATTTTGTACCTGTGTTATATATTTTATTTATTCTTTTTGTGATTAATTTATTGTAAAACTCTTTAGGATAACTATTTTTTTCTAATATTGTTTTTACTTTGCTTAAATTTTCTTTTCTAAAATCAGGGTGAGCTAATTTAATAGCCTGATCTACTAAACTGTTAATTACGCTTTTTTTAAAATTTACCGAAGTGTTTGAAAAATAGTTTAAATGCCTACTACTACTAGTGTCTTTAATGTACCAGTTTGTTTTTATTTGTGTGTTATCATGTATTATCTTTACATTTAAAAAGTTTATAGAATTTTGATTTTCTCTTTCAAAAGTAAATTTTAGCCTATCATGATATGTGTTAAATGTGTGCAGAACATGTTCAATTTTATCATTTGGTATGCAGCATATACAATCATCTACATACCGCTTATAAAATTGCACATGACAGTTTAGTTTGTCAAGTGAGACCTGCTCTAAGTCCTCCATTACTAAATTTGCTATAACAGCAGATCATGGAGAACCCATTGCTGTACCGAATATTTGTTTATATATTGTGTCATTGTACTGAAAATATGTTGAATTTAAGCAAAGTTTTGCAGCCAACATGAATTCATTTTTTGGTAAATTTGTATAATTTTGAATTAAATTCCATTTTTTGTTTATAATGTTTAATGCCAAATCTGTAGGAACATTTGTGAATAAAGATACAACGTCTAAACTGATAATTTCATGATTACACGGTACGGATTTTTTGTTAATGAAATTAACAAATTCCCACGAATTTTTTACATGATACTCTGTATTTCCTACAACATTACTGAGAATTTTGGATAAAAATTTTGATAAATTGTATGTTGGTGATTGTATACAATTTACAATCGGCCTTAAAGGAATATCAGTTTTATGAATTTTAGGGACGCCATAAATTCGCGGAGTTATCGAATTATATATTTTTAAATGTTTAGCTACGGATTCGTCTATATAATTGCTATTTAACCAACTAGTGATTAATTGGTTATTTTCACTTTGAATTTTGTTAGTCGGGTCTTTTTGTAATGTAATGTAAGTGTTTTGGTCGTTTAATAATGAATGCATTTTGGCTGCGTAATCTTTTTTGTACATTATTATACTTTTTTCTCCTTTGTCTGCTTTAGTTATTATAATATCTCGGTTATTACTTAAAAACTTTTTGTTTCCTTTAACATACGATGTAAATCAGTATCTTTGTGTTTGTTATTACGTCTGTTTTTGTAATTAGTTATGATGTTTACTAATTTGTTACGTAATGTGTTTTGCTTGCTCGGTACAACAGAATTTTGAATAATGTATTCTATATTACAGATTAAATCATCTAAAGGTATGTGGTTAACATCTACTGAGAATTTAGGGCCTAAACTAATAATTAACTTTACATTTTCCGGAATTATTATATCTGTTAAATTTATTATCCAATCTTCTTGTAAAATTGGATAATAATTCTTATTTTCTTTTAAAAGATTTTCTATCTTTTTAATATTACTATTTTTTATTTTATTAAAATTTCTTTGAAAATCTAAATTTACTTTTTCAAAAAACTCACCGTAATCATGAGACGACATTTTACTACGGATGTCAATTTCCGTAGTTGAAATGTCATTTCTAATTTTTTCAAGTGTAATGTAAGTGTCCGGAATACATAAATTCAGTGTTTTTTGAAATATATAGTGTCTCTTATTTTACTAAACTTACTAACTATAGTGTCATTTGTAATCGTTATGTTAAAGGATTTTTTTATAAAATTCGGAATTACCTTTTCACGCCTGCATTTTATTAAAAAATTTTTCCTGTTAATTTGTCGTGTTAATTTTAATTTCAAACTATGGAACTTCTTCTGAACCACCAAACTCTCTTGAATATTCATACTTCAAAAATGCAAAAACCAAACTCTAAATACTCCTTGTCTAGTGGAAGCTAAGGAGAAATACAATTAATATATGTATTTTTTTACCTTTATGTACTTATCTTTTAATTCCTGATTTATTTCCACTTAGAGGTCAATAAAACAACAAATAATTAAATACCAATTTATTCCATAACATATAATAATGTTTTCGTTAAATAACTTCTTCAGTGGAAGAAATGGACATTTAATATGTGTCAAATTACTAATAATATAAATATAAATTGCCATGCCTATCAACAAAATTATCTAAAAAACAAAGAATTCATTGATATATCGAATTTTAATTATATTCACAAGTAATAATGAAGGAATAATGATTTAAGACAACATTAGAAATTGAAATTATTTGAATTATTCGTATATCAATCTATTTTTTGTCAAGCTCTAACAATTCTGTTCAAGGACTAGGGAAAAACATGGCAAAAAACCTAGTCAAGAGCTTAAAATTAATAAAATTCATGCGTGAATTAAATTATATTAAATCATTTTTCCGTACTAATCTTCCATACGGAATTAAGAGACCACAAAATTTTTGATTAAATTTGTCAGTTATTGGAGACAGTATGCTTTTTAACAGTTACAATAGTTTCTAATAGTTTTTAGTTTCAAAAGAATTTATTTTCAAAACCATTAATTTTCGCTATTTTGAATATGTGTAGACACATACCATATCTTATGTAAAGCCACAGTATGAATACTTCACGACTGCGTTATTTCAAAATTAAGTGAAATCACATTTAAGTATTTATAAATACTTCATACTTATTTAAAAAATTACTTCAAGCTTAAATCTAGTCCATATAAACATCCATTTGTAAACCCCAAAAATCATGAGGTGTTAAAGGTTTGTGCTTTCTCTCAAAACACTTCGAGCTTACATTTAACCTGTGAAAACATAATAGACACTTATCGCATACACTTGGCAACATTGCAGGGAATGAAAAGGCGGGAAAATATATTTTTTATATACACTGGGTCTAGCAAAGCGGTATAATCAGTGGGCTTAGCAAGGTATATTAAATGTCCGCTTCTGTGTTATACACTGGGATTGACTTTTGGTATCATGAACATGCCGGGTCTAACAACGTCGGTTGGATAAATATATATATATACAGGGTCCGGCAACGAAGCGGGGACGGAAGATTACACACTTATTTGAAAGTTTGTCAAATATTTAGTCGTCGGATATTGTTCCGCACCAACAAGTGCACGTTTTAAAAATATTTTGTTTTATACAGGGTGTTCCAGATGGAAATGCCAGACTAAAGTTGCATTTTTTTAAATGGAACACCCTGTATATTAATAGAGAAAGTGATCCGCGCTTGAAAGCTGGTTACAACGATATAATGTTGTATAGGCCTAAAGTTGATAGTTTCTGTGTAAACAATGATTTTACTTGATAAATTGATACATTTCAGTAGGCTATTCTGTATAGGGAAAAACAAAAGATTCGAAACCAACAGAGTAGAATATTTTTCACTAGTATGGACTGTCGTTACTATGTGAAATAAATTCTGCAGCTGCTCGCTTTATACAGGGTGTTCACAATTTTGCAAAATCGAAGAAATCTCGAAATTTTTAAATGGAACACCCTGTATATTTTTTGCTCATTGGAAAGCTCTTTTACTACGCTTTCTATTGATACCTCATTTGATGCACCTAGGATAGATCATTTTCTAATTATTTCTTCTTAAAGTTGAATTAATGAGAAATGCTTATATTTTTAGTAGCTAATTTGCACTTTAAACCTACTGTAAGATTGGATATTCAACAAATAATCCATAAATGGTCTATAACAAGAAGAAACTCCATTTAGTATGAGAAACAATTGATTTTCACTCAGCGGTGAAAGCAAACATTAAATTAATATAAAGTAATATAGCATTTTCAATAGATTCACTGCTAATCAAGTTATCTGGTGTTTTAAGCTTGTATACTTAATAACCAAGTTGTAAAAAATTTCGTTTTGTGTTATACAGTATTACGTTCTATCTTTAAAAGCAATTGTTATATTGACTAATTTTAGTAGGTACCTACTCAAGAAATGGTAAATATGATATTTATTCTTGAGGAGTGTACAAGAAATTGTCTCCTAGCAAGTAGAGTATATGCAGAGAGATTTCCAAACCTTGAAAGAAGACCGGAAGCATTTGAAAGATTATTAGAGAAATTTATAGAAACTGATGGTGTAACCTACAAGAAGGGAGAAACAAATAAACCGGTAATCAATAAACAAAGCGAACTGCCCGCATTATTAACAATACAGAAAAATCCACATACAGAACATTTAGAGCGAGTAAGGCTAGCTAAAAAAGAGATAGATCTAGAGTGGGGTGGTTGTAAAACATATACGGAATTAACGCATTGGCGAGCTTGCTATTCCGTATATGTTTTACAACCGCTCCACTCTAGGTCTATCTCTTTTCTAGGTGGCCTTAGATGCTCTAAATGTTCTGTATGTGGAGAGATGTAAGTATAGATGGTATTTCAAAGGTAACAGCTATTGAAGGCAGGAGCTTGCGTTTGTTGAGTATCTACTAAAATTAGTCATTATAACAATTTCTTTTAAAGATTGAACGAAATACTGTATAACACAAAATGAAATTTTGTACAACTTGGTTATTAGTATACAAGCTTAAAACTGACACCTTTACTTTATATTAAATTAAAGTTACCTTTCACCGCTGAGTGAAAATCAATTGTTTCTCATACTAAATGGAGTTTCTTCTTATTATAGACCATTTATGGATTTATGGATTTGTCAAATATCCGATCTTACAGTAGGTTTGAAATGCAAATTAGCTTCTAAAAATATAAGCATTTCTCATTAATTCAACTTTAAGAAGAAATAATTAGAAAATGATCTATCCTAGGTGCATCAAATGAGGTATCAATAGAAAGCGTAGTAAAAGAGCTTTCCAATGAGCAAAAAATATACAGGGTGTTCCATTTAAAAATTTCGAGATTTCTTCGATTTTGCAAAATTGTGAACACCCTGTATAAAGCGAGCAGCTACAGAATTTATTTCACATAGTAACGACAGTCCATACTAGTGAAAAATATTCTACTCTGTTGGTTTCGAATCTTTTGTTTTTCCCTATACAGAATAGCCTACTGAAATGTATCAATTTATCAAGTAAAATCATTGTTTACACAGAAACTATCAACTTTAGGCCTATACAACATTATATCGTTGTAACCAGCTTTCAAGCGCGGATCACTTTCTCTATTAATATACAGGGTGTTCCATTTAAAAAAATGCAACTTTAGTCTGGCATTTCCATCTGGAACACCCTGTATAAAACAAAATATTTTTAAAACGTGCACTTGTTGGTGCGGAACAATATCCGATGACTAAATATTTGACAAACTTTCAAATAAGAATGTAATCTTCCGTCCCCGCTTCGTTGCCGGACCCTGTATATATACATCCTACAGTAGTTCGGTCCTCCTCATGAAAACAAGCAATAGGTCATCCATCAGAAATAATAGATATATATTCAATTTCATTCATGTATATCACATATTTGTTCGCTCTAACCACAGATCACCCAAAAGAATTTCAAATTTAAATACATATTGCTATATCTGGATCCTCCAACTAAACTGCCATACTTCGGTCATCTGGGCATATATTTTGCTAACGGAATCACAGCGTTGTGTCTTCCGATATATACGGATTTTACAAACTGCAGTGCATCACTAATCCGACAGTGTTGCCATATAGTAGCAAGTCATTTTTGGTGATTGTAAGCTATGTCTTGCGCAAGAGCTTTAAGGTATGTATTTTTTACATTATTTTTTTACATACAAAAAGCAGTAATATTTACTTAAAATTTAGTTAATTGATCGTGATATTTAAATTTAAGGTTAATCTACAACTTTTTAAACTTCGTTGGGATTACAATTAATGGGATACAATTAAACTGTTATAAGAATTTTTGAAATTTGAATGGTATACTATATGTACATTAGGCTTAGTAAAAATATATTTCGATATCAAAAATTAAAAATAAACGGTATTTTTCTTAGTATGTGCTTTAAATCTTTTCATTTTATGTTCTTGAGAAATTCATATTATTTTCATATTTAACATAACATTATTAAACCAGTGTACTTAATAAGATTGACTACGTTACTGTACTATATAGTAAAATTTTAAGTGCATAAAAAAGGGCTGTACGTCTCAGGTTACTTTGGTTATTTAAAACTGTTCTATTTGATATATTGCAGTCCATAAAACATTATATTGATTGCAGAAGGTTAACTTCTTTTTCTTTTTCCACGCATATTACTATATTCTCATTTTCCGCCACTTTCTAAAAAATGTGTAGCAACTTTTGCTTTACCTGTTTTATTTAATGTACTTAAAAATTGCGGCTAAAACCGCTGATTATCTCAAAATTTGTATTTAAATTGTTTTGCAGACGACAAATGTATACAAATTTATAATTAATATAATAATCTTAACAAAGCTAAAATAACTGAACTACACACTTAGCAAAAATGTCATTCAAAGTAGGTAATAAAAATGAAAATACTATAACATAAATAGGAAAGTAAAGAACAACGATCTTGTTGTAACGAAAGTGTTATGTATGACTCCCAAACCATAATATTATAGCAAGCTCTACCAAACTTGATACGATAGCAGCAGTTCACTAGTTGCAATACTGATCCTACCAACCAATTCCAAGTCAAAAACAAGTTAAAGTACTGTCACAGTTTATTTATTCAACGTGAAAAGTCTAACGTAATCCTAATGAATGTAAAAGGTCTCCGTTTGTACGATTTAATGAAAGTACATAATGAAAATACCCTAATTCGAGCAGTAGTTGCCTATATAGGGTGCCGTATCAAAAGTCCTGCTAATAAATGAAATATAGTATTTATAAACTACGCAAAAAAATAAAACACACAACATAAAAATATTACACTTAGCAGAAAAAAGGAAAGAAGTTTAACCTTCTCGAATCGATAGAGATTTTTAAAGCCCGTAATAGATCAAATCTAACAGTTTTAAATGACCAAACTGACCTGATGTATACACCGCTTTTCCTGTTTGTAAAAAATTTAATATTATAAGAAATATGTCTTCATTATAACTTACTTTAGTTTTGAGAATGTCCTAACAAGATTGAAACTGCAGTCAATAAGAGGAAATAAATAAAATAATTTTATTTTATATGAAAATTAAGATGTATTTCGTTCATTTTGTAAGTTCATCATAAACTCCATCACTAGAATTTATTGCACATTTTCCAACTAATTACGATATTTGAAAATATTACATCTTTTTGTGATAGTGCTAAAAAATGTCCTCGCATAAAACTTACTCCCTGTGCAGTAGATAAATTGGTTGGCATTTTAGATAAATTGAACATACTCACAGAAGGTATATTAATTTAGTAAATAAAAGTTTGATATGCATAAATATCAAAAATTCAATAATCTCCAGTATGTTAACAAAAATACCATTATAGTCTACATTAAAAAAAAAGAACCATCTTACGAAAAAAGGAAACAGTATCAGATCTTTGGAATGTTCTTATTAATACGAGGGCGTATTTTTATGTTATCTATCTAGCCATGAAAAAAAGGACATAAGAAAACAAAAAAACATTTTTCTATATAACCCTTCAACACTAATACACTTATGTGTATTCCAACTTTTTTCCAATTGCCCCATACCCTCAGAAAAAAATTGCTTCGGTAACCCCGCAAAATATTTTTCAACAGCTTCGTTGAATTGTTCATCAGACGCAAAACGCTTTCCCCTGAGATGCTTTTTTAAATTTTTGAATAGAAAGAAGTCTGAGGGAGCTAGGTCGGGGCTATGGCGGATACCTTAACTCTATAAACCCACAGTCATTGATTATCTGCTAAACTTTGTTTATGAACCCGGCAATTGTCGTGCAACAACAAGTTTTTTTGTGGATAAGAATGCGAGCGGTTTTCCTCTAGAGCAGTTCTTACATTTTTTATTGTGCTTCCGTCGTAGGGCTCTCTATTTATGGTAGACCCTCTTGGCATATATTCAATAAGCAAGACTCCTTCAACATCCCAGAAAACAGTTGCCATCGGTTTTTTTTCCAGAAAATTGTGTCTTGGCCTTTTTTGGTGGTGGAGAGACCTTATGAACCCTCGGCATGTGTTCTTGTTTAGTAGGAGGGTCCCAATGATGTACTCAAGTCTCATCCTCGGTGATAATTCGAGATAAAAATATTTTCTCCCACTTCAACTCGGCCAAATTTTCTTGACAAACTTCTTTTCTGTACAGTTTTTGTGCAGATGTAAGAAATCTGGGTATCCACGGTGCAGACACCTTCTTCATACCCAAATCGTGACGCAAAATTTTGAGGACACTTGCTTCGGATATACAGACTTCATTGGCACTGACAGAGATCTTTACACGCCGATCTTTCGGTACCAAATTTTCGATTTTTCGCACAATGTCTTCAGTTGGAGCTTCAACAGATTGTCTGGACTTTGGGTCATCATTGATTGACTCTCGGTCCTATCGAAATAGTTTAGACCAATATTTTACTTGAAAAGAAGATGGTGCATCTTCCCCATACACAGCAACAATTCTTTTATGAATTGCTTTTGGACCATTGCCTTTTTTTGTCAGGAACTTGCTTATCAACATCCTTATACTGCGATGTTCAATCTTAGTTTCACTCATTTTATCAAGAAGTAGACCGTCTCAAATCTCTGTACACAGCACAAACTAAACACAACTTAGCACATGTACTTCTAACAGTGACAGCAATTTTTCAATAACTTGTTTGACATCGTCACTCTTTTATTTAACATGTAGATAACATAAGAATAGCCTCTTTTTCAGTTTTGTTTCTCCAACTTCTAAATAAACGGTTGAAGAAGTGGTTTTGCAACAGACCTCATGGTAAAAAACAAAAACTAAAAATAAAAGTTTTTGTTGGAAATCAATAAAAAAAGAAATTGTGAATTTAAATATTTTTATATAATTTATTCTATGTATGTTGTAGCTAAAATTGGCATATGTTCAACGCGGTTTTATATTGTTTCAATATATAAAAAAAAGTGTTTTAGTTTTAATTTGCCAACGGAATGCGCCATCAAAAGGCTATCCCTTTTTATTAGCCTAATTTTAATTTGTTTAATTGCATTTTAACATACTTTGCAAAAAACTTATAAAGCTGTTACTTACAGAAATTAATATTACGTATATTCAGTTTTTGTAACGGGAAAAACAATTTTTGCAATAAAAAAAACTAAATGTGCTCGAAATTGCGTAGCAGATGATTGTAAAATAAAATATTCCCAATAATGTAAATATAGAAATTATTAATAAAATACTCCTTGAACAAGAACAGTTCTTACTTATCCATAAATAGCTATGCTACATGTTTTATTTTACAATGTGCTATTTATGATGAAATAACGATATTTCTACTTTCTCATTTTTTAAAACGATGTAACGAAATTCTAAGAAGATATAGTGATTCTATATTATTTTAATGTATGTATTTAGAAACGTATTTTTATTTTCATTGTTCTATTTTCTTGATCTATCGATTTACTGAAGAACTTACATAAATTCTTGAATAGCCAAGACAATATAATAATTCTACATCATTCTATTCGTGCTAAATTCCATACACTGTTGTCAATTTTACGGAGGATTTATCTACTGCAAATGTTAAATTTAATATACGGAGGATTACCAATCTACTGCAAAGTAGAATCAAAATATACACCTCACAATATACGGGCTACCGTAGTGCCATCGGTGACTACGGCAAAGTACGCAACTAAAATACTCGAACTACCTAAAAAACTGCTCTATCACCCGTTTAAAATTTTACTGGGTGGTAGGGGGCTACAAACCGATTACTTTTACATGGAAAGCGATAGGTCCTCCGTATATGGGCGACCTATTGCATGCAAATTGTCTATCAGCGGAGGACCTATATATATCTCGGCAATACATTAATCATGTTTATTATTCTCGAAAAACGCACTTTTTAACACAGAATATATCTTAAAAATAATTTTCCTGGCTGTTTATAATATAAAATAAATAGGTATATTCTGACTGGGTTGTAATCCAAAAGATAGAATGATGAAAATAGTTATACAATAAAAGAGCTGGATTCTGCAGGTTTACCAAATAGTATATTTTAGTAAAGTTCTTTTTTAATTTAATTTTACTTAGCACCTGGAACATGGGATTAGATTAAATTAATTGTGAAATCATATTGTAACTACATAACCTATTGTAGTCGTTGTAAACAAATTTAATAAATATGATAGAAAGCCACGCCCATTTTCATTCATGAACCCTAGTAGCCAATTTACGGGTTTGAGGACAGCACTTTGGCAGCACTGTACAATAACCCCGGTTGAATATCTATAAATATATAAACAAGGCTAATACGCACAGTCAATTATCGACATCTTAACAGACAAGTGCCAAAGTTAATTTGACAGATATTAATCATATATGTTGTAGCTACTGACATAGCTTTTGCAAAAACTAATGCTTTATTTACAATTTTCGCAATTTGTCATTCATCTACGATTTTTTCCTTATATTCTAAATGCAAAATTATTTCAATTCATTGCTATTTACTCGTTGTTTGAAATAAATTTTGACTTTATTTTTACAAAAAAAATAACTTAGTCCCTCCGGAGGCATCATATCTTCATGTTTAATACAAAATATACAATTAATTCTTTCTAAATCGGTCAAAAGCTATAAAAGTTTAATTCGGTTACCGACTGAGCACTCTACTATATCTTAACGGCAGCTTAATATGGATTATATCTCAAAAACTAACGAGGTACAAAATGTTTGCTTTGTGGTACAAAACTAGTACAATACGATGGCATAAGTGAAATTTTGAAATTCTGATATGGAGGGGCTAGCACTCTACTTAAGATCGATTATATCTCAAAAATTAACGAGGTACAAAATGTTTGCTTTGTGATACAAAACGGTACAAGACTAGTACAATACGATGGCATAAGTGAAATTTTGAAATTTCGAAATGGGGTGCTAGCACTCTACTTAAGATCGATTATATCTCAAAAACTAACGAGGTACAAAATGTTTGCTTTGTGGTACAAAATGGTACAAAACTAGTACAATACGATGGCATGAATGAAATTTTGACATTCCGACATGGGGGGCGGGGTGAGAGCTGGCATGTCCCTGGCCTCCCCATCTAAAATTTAGTATATTGTGCTGGTCGTTTCTCGGACAATTGCGAATTTATTTGTTACTTATGGTTTCAAAACTCTTTTCTCAGGGTTCAGGTAGGTTCTTAGACTCTTTTTCCTCATACACACAATTGAAAGACAGGTTTTGGTTTTAACAAATTCAAATTCATTTTTTTAAATTTCGCGCCTTAAGCTAGGTATAAACTTGTGTTGGTAAACTTTTATAAAATTTAATTTAAACTATAGTTCCTCGACTATGATCCTTATAGGTTGAACTAGTGGCTAATAAGTAAGAATTTTATCAACAAAATAACTTGAACACAGTGATTTTACCATATACAATAACGATATAACTAAATAATTAGTGTTTTCACAGGTAAGAACTCCTTACTGTGTTCCGTAAACCGAACATAAAATACCAAGGTCTTGGTTGCGGTACATTTCGGTGCTAAATATTTACGGGACGGTGTTGCTACGACTTTGATCAATTGCATCAGCTGTTTAGACCAGGTTAGAGGTTACAATCAAGTTGAAATGGAAAACAAACCTATATTATTTGTAATTAATGAATTATTGTTGCCGAGTTCCATGTTATTTTATCAATGTTCTATAACCAAAAGCCAATAGTTAAATATAATCGATAAATGTAGTAGTTTATTTTGTTGTGCTTAACCTCCATATTGTTTTCGTGTGTCAAACAACAACAAACCAGCAGTAACCGTTATTGAACTGCGGTTCGTTTGGTAACAACTGAATTTACCAATTTCAGATAACCGAGTTCCGTAAATGTACGATTTTCAGGATTACCAAAACCACGGTTACAATATTTGATTTACGGAACAGAGCCTTAAATGCTGATTACTTATGATTAATTAGAACATTTTCTGTTTAACGTCTTTTTTTTTGGTTAAATTTCTTTCATAATAGCTTGAATAGGAGGATTCTCTTAATCCTGGTGAGTAATCTATTCGTCTTACTTACTTAATTATGACTAATTGTGCTGTAGAATTTTGTCGTTATCGACTTAAAAAAAAACAATCAAACTTCTTTATATTTAAAGAATCAAGTTTTGTTACTAAGTCTTTTCTACCACTTATCTGTTAAGGGCGTTGGATTTGTCTCAGTCAGGAAAGTTTGTCAGGATCGGGATTTTCTGGATTTATCGCGTACGATCTGGGACTCGGACTGGAAGTGATGTTCGGACCTTCGGCGTGGAAAATTTCCTCTGGTTCTGCCTCGGAATGGGACGGACCTGGTTTCTGGTGCCTCGGAAATTAAATGGGGGAATTCTTCGTCGAAATATTTATGTGAAATGGGACGTATAGCTTTGAATTTGGATGTTTTCGATTAATTTAATCTCAGATAAGGGAAATATTAGGAATTTAAGTGTGAAATGATATTTTTAATTTATTGTTTACTTTTCAGAGCGAAATTTGACATAGGTCTGGTAGCGTTAATGGTTCGGACGCGTCTGTTTTTAATATTTTTTCCAAGAAAGTATTTTTTGCGATTCATGGCTGTCTGTTATTTGGATGAAAAATGTCGATTTAGACTAAGAAATTGGCACAGATGAAATGGGTTCTCAAATCCCTGGAATTAATGTGAAATTACCTTTGGAAATTGTGTTTGGTGATGTCACGTGAGTAATTGGGTTATCGTCGATGGTTTTCCATTTTGAAAATGTAAATTTATCGAAATGTCAGTTAGATTTAGATGTCCGTATTTTAGTCCGATCTGTCATTCATGTCGACAACTTAAATCTAGTTATATACAATTTTACCAACTTAACTTTTTTTTATATTTCTACAATTTAAATGTCATTACCTGTTTAACTATTCTTTTTAAGTTTGAATTAAATGTCGTTACAATATCTTCTAAACGGGCGAGGTACAAAATTTTTTATTTTTGGTACAAAATGGGTACAAAACTTTAGTCCAAAAAGAATTTAAAAAATCGATTGTGGGGGTGGGGCTGGCGACATGCAGCCAACCCTGACACTTCATAAAAATAACTGCCAACGGCAATAACCTAATTTGAATCCTAAATTATAAATTTCAACCTGTCCCTTAAAATGTAGATATTCATTAGAGTAAAATTACATTTATAGTAATAAATGTGTAATAAATGTTAATAAACCCTCATGTCTGATGTGAGAAACATTTATCTTAGATGAAACCGTTGATGACGATATAATCGTTCTAAGAATAGGTACTATATATATTAGTAACCACAAGTTCAATCGACAGGAAAAAAACTGACAAAACAAGCACATGAATTATACAAATGATTATAAATTGACAATAGATGAAATAGTTATCTTAACCCTAATGAAACCGCAAATCGATTCATCTTTTATTTCTGCTTAATCTTTTGTATCTATTGACACAAAATGTATAATTGCTTGCTCTTCAACGACACTAACTAATAAAAAATATGACTAACACTCATCAGGTAAATTGATAGAGGTAATAAATTCACAATTTAAAGTTATTAAAGATAAAATAAGAAGATTTCTTAAGCTAAAATATTTTGTAGTGTGGTGAAATCATTTATTCATTAGATTTTAAGTAAGTTTCATAATTTTATTCTTGAAACGTTTTAACGATAAGCTGAAATAACATTGAGTTAATAATAAGCAAAATAGTTCTCTTCAGACATCTTCCTCAATATTAAGGTTGCCGTTTAAAGAATTTTATAAATTATGGCTGTAATTTAAGATTTTGTGAAAAATGATTTATATAAAATGTGTTTATAAGTTTACTCTGTAGGTCCCGACGTAATGTTTTCTTTAAATTTCGTATTAATAAATAAAATAAATCACAAAAAAAATTAATTTTGAAAAACCGGATACGTCCGCGCCTGCAGAATTTTATTCTCTAATACATTTTTCTTCTATTTTCAACAATAAAGAAATAATCCATTAAAAATTTTTTTTCAAATATAAAAATCATGCAACTGCATTTGTTTATTTTCTTATTAGACTATTAGACGCTGCTATAGGATCGGAGATCGGGAACATACGATTGAAAAAAAAATTGAGTGGGATGAAGATACGCCACTCCCCCGAGCTCTACCCCCGTCACCCGCAGCGAAGACGTTAAAATTCGCTCCGAGGTATTCGGCAATCTTAAAATGATATTCTAATATATTCTATAGCTACACTGCAAAGGTGCCACAAGACTTGATACACTAAGGGTAAATCCATTGGGCAACAGCGCATTACACATTCCATAGCTCATACATTATTGTGGCTAAATGGAACACTCTATATATTATTCCATTTTTAATACACTTAATAATTCTGCAGCATTCAGTATTAGACATATTACCTTGTATTTTTTACGGTTTCTGGTGTCCGAAAAATACGCCTATTAATGCATTTAAAATATTAATAATCCTGTCAAATGTCAAAATAATTGATATTGTATTAATACTATAAATACACACAGTTTATAGTATCTGTCAAGCGAAATAAAAAATGAAATATATTACAGAAAAGAAACGACATTGTAGATTAAATTTTCATCCATGGAGAATATAGGTAATAGATTTGCCAATAGTACTTGTCGAGTATTTAACAACAGATATTCAAATTTATACAAAATGACCTAAAAAAATATCTACAAAAACTCAAACAAAAAATTTAAACAAAAAAGCGTTACAAAGGAAAGTTAAATATAATCAGATCAGGATGACGATGTAAAGCAAAATAGCAAATGAAATACATTACAGGAGAGAAACAACATTTTAGATTTATTTTCCATTCATGGAGAATACATACATATGTATATTTACATATATTTAAAAGAAAGTTAAAGACTAAAATTTGTTGGTCTAACATTGAAATATTCTGTATAATATCGAAATTAATATATTATTTAAAAGTAAATCAACAAAATATATTATCACTCTACTTTTTTGTTACATTATGTATACCTAAAGTTTTATTAATGTTAGCACCATCCATAATGAATATCGCTACATATCCTAAACCGCCTGGCTTTCTGAAATTTATGTATGTATTCGTGGAGTTTATGCTATTTTTTATGTGGTGGGTGCTTAGTTGCAGTGACTCCGTAAGCTGCATCGCTCGTATGGCTATTATACAGCTCTCGCGGTGTAGTTTTTGTGTGTGTATAATTGAGTTCAAATGGCTTTGTAATAACATCATACCGCCTTTTATAATGGCACGCTGTTAATCAGTTTGCTCTCAACAGAGAATGGTAAGTCAATCCGAATTTCAGTTTTTCGAGAAAAATGTCAGCGTCTCTCCGGAGAATCGAAACCTGACTCCGCCACAACTACAGTCAGCCGCCTAACCACTGCGGCTATCGACTCGTTAATTTAAAACGTAATTAATTAACGGGTATAATGCGAATTAATATTTTGAACATTATTTTGAAAAAAGAAACGACTTGTATTGGATCGCAAGATAATATTTCATTCTATGTCATTTACAAAGTAAGGGAAAGGATTTTGAGGATACTACTTCTCTTCAATTACAGCGTAAGAGAATAAGGAAGTCGTTCTGTTTCTTATGTTGAACTGGTTGTCTAGGCAAATGGACATAACAATAGTGACATCTAATATAAAACTAGCAAACTGTTTGAACGGATATTGGGCTGTTGTTGCTATTCTGCCTCTAAACTTACTTCCTGAAAAAAATACTGCATATTTTGGAATAATTTAAATACGAACTGTGTCAGTACATTTTTTTACATATTCTAAAGGTAATATCACTAAAATTTTATATTTTCTCTCCTTTTCTCGCAATCAATTATCATCATCAATTATCAATTTAATTTTAAAAAAATCAGATTTACAACAGAGCTAATATCTACAACGTGATAATACGCAATAATGCAAATGAAGTAGAAAGGCATATACGAAAACTCCGTCAGTCGCACGCGTCAGGGTATGATAATATCTCGAATCACTTATTAAAGAAAATGAAAGACCACATTCTAGTACCTTTGACGCACATATTCAATTTATCGTTTGCAGAAGGAGTGTTTCCATCTTTATGAAAACATTCGAAAGTAATTCCAATGCATAAGAAAGGTAATAAAGAAACTATAGAGAATTATCGCCTCATATCTTTAATATCTAGTTTTTCCAAACTTCTTGAAAGCATTGTCGCGGAACGATTGTCCAGTCTTTTCGACGAGAATAATGTGCTGCATATTTTTCAACATGGGTTTCGGGAGTCGCGGAGCGTCGATACTGCTCTCGACGTTTTTATTAACCATATCACGTCATCACTTGATAGAAATCTTGTTTCAGTCGGCATGTTCATCGACTTTACGAAGGCATTTGACTGTGTAAACCACGAGATTTTACTGGATAAACTCCATAAATATGGCGTTCGGGGATCTCTCTTACTTGGTTTCGGTCATATCTCAGCAACAGAACACAACTTGTTGAAGTGAATGGTTGTGCATCGGCTGGGGTGGGGATTGATGTTGGTATTCCGCAAGGTTCTGTTTTGGGACCGTTGCTATTTTTGATATATATCAATGAACTCGCGGAGTGCTTAAAAGGTGACGGGGTACTGGTAGTCAATTACGCAGATGACACTAACATTTTAATTACGATAGAAGACAACACACTATTGACTGAAAAAGTTAACACGGTACTTGCAAAGTTGTTTCGGTAGACGCATGAGAACGAACTACACGTCAACATACACAAGACATCTGCGGTGTTGTTTTCTAATCGAAGGAGTCTTAACACAGACAACATTGACATTTCTATACCGTTCTCGGACACACGAAAGTGGTTGCTGGGCTCCAAAGGAGCACCAGCTGCCGACCGACCGTTAGGTATGCGGCAATAACAGGGAAAGTGCACACACTCCTCAGGACAAAGAGGCACGAAACCAGTTGCCCGCACGAGACCGACACCTCTCAGAGAGGCCCGGCGAACCGGTGGGCTCCTCTCTCCCGTGCTACCCATGTTAGACAAGTTTTCTTGTCAACGTTGGACGAGTCACCGTTGGAGACGCTTTAGCGAACTCCTACCTCACATCTAACCCCACGGGGCCTAGGCCTCCTTGCGGATGGCTACTATCGGCCAAGCGTGGGAAACGGAATCTGGCCGTGAGGTACAACCAGCCCGCCCGTGAATTAAGCCTGAACTACGGGGATGGCCGGGCAAAAGCCCTACCCCAAAATGCCAACCGCGCCAACCCTTTCGCCCCTCCGGCGATCAAGTATCCGCGGCAGCTACAGTGAAACCGTAGGGTCCCAGAGTCACCGAGTTGTTTTAGGATGAAACCAAAGGTTTCCCCAACCAGACAACCAGCGGTCGGACTACTCCTCGGCGAACCGACTTTTATCCTCCCCTACTATCTTCGCCAAATTATCTCGCCACGCCCGTTTCCCTGAGTGTGACCACCAAGGATGGGGTAGTGCAGCTGCAGAGTTCTCTAGGTAAGCGCCGTAGGGTGCCTCACTTACCCACCGTATATTCCGACGGTTAGCGGCCGGACTGCCGGAGCGTATGCCCATGCTTACGCCCAAGAATCCTCCCCTATATACGAAGTCTACTCCCGCCACGCCCGTTACCCTGGAACTATGAAACCAGGGATGGGGTAGTGCAGCCGCAGAGTTTTAAGGGTCGACGCTATAGGGTGAACGCCGACCCGTTCTCGGACACAGTAAGAATAATGCTTGGGCTGATAGTAGATAGAGGTCTGACCTGGAAGCAGCACCTTGAAGGCCTTTCTAAGCGTTTGTTCCGCGCTATTTATGCTCTAAGGCAGCTCTCTGCATATTGTGACTTGACCATTTTAAGATCCTTTTACTTTGCGTCATTCCAATTTCCAATCACTGTTGAAATTTGGCATAGTTCACTGGGGACGTTTTTCCGATACACACCGCGTATTTCTGCTGCAAAAACAAGCAATTAAAGTCCTTGCGCGATTGCGCTCTCGTGGTTCTTGTAGGAATGCGTTTGGGGATCTGGGAATAATGACAGTGCATAGCCTTTATATATACGAATTGCTCCGTTACGCGTACAAAAACCGCTCAAACTTCAACACACTACAGCCACAGTATATATTCAAGCAGTAGTTTCACTTCGTGTCGGCACCTTTGATCTTTTGATACAAAAGCGTAACACGCGCATTGCAATGCGCAATGTCGCATTGTGGCAGATTGAAAAATTAATAATGATAAAAGCGGCAAAATTTTGAATCCTGAGTTGGCAATACAGTACATCGAATTCTCTAACACGACAACACATATACTTTTATAGGTTATTCAAACGATAAATGCAGATGCAGATAAATGTAAACAATCCTAATTCCAAATTTTGCCATTATGCGACATTGCGCAAAGCAATGCGCGAGTTACCGTTTTGTATCACAATTTTCGAGCAGTGCAACTAGGTTAGGTTAGGTTAGGTTAAGAGTGGGGTGGCATGCGGGCCTGTTTCACCGCGACCTTTACAGGTCTATTGTGATCCCCTTTACCTTAGAGAACGCTCTCTAGTTTCGCCTTCTTAATCAGACTTATCATTTTTGAGAGCGGCTCTTTTGTGTAGCCGTTGGCTGTGGGGTTCTCTACCCCCATTACTAGAAACCTTGTCCTCGCTAGGCCGTCACAGTGGCACAATACATGAACTGGGGTTTCTTCTTCCTCTTGACAGAATCTGCAGAGAGCATTTTCTGCCAGGCCTATGTTAAACATATGCCTGTTCAGTCTGCAGTGACCGGTCATCAGACTTACTATCATTTTGACAGTCTTCCTGTCTTTACTCAGTAAGTCTTCAGTAAACTTAGGTCTCTGTTCCCTTAGGAACTCCTTAGCCTGTCTTTGTCCTGGCGATCTTACCCACCATTCCTTGGACTTGTTTTGTGACCATTCGTAGATGGACCTCTTAATTTGTGATTTGGTAGTGCCGAAGGAAGGGGCCGCTCCTATGAAAGGCCTTGACGAGCCTCGTCTGGCCAGCTCATCGGCCGCCTCGTTTCCCTTCACTCCCATGTGGCTGGGGACCCAGGCCAAAGTGATTTTCCTTAGGGTGCCCGCCTCATTTAGGGCTCTTACGCAGTCCCAAACCAGCTTTGAGTCAGCACTTGCGGAACTGATAGCTTTAAGTGCTGCTTGGCTGTCAGAGTAAATAGCGACGCTTTTTCCTGGTTCGGCCCAACTGTCTACTTCTCTGACACAGTGGTGAATCGCCGCAACCTCAGCCTGGAAAATTGTCGAGTCCTTGCTGAAGCTCAATGAAAGGGCCTTGCACGGCTTCTTTCTGTAGATACCAGCTCCTACGCCGTGGTCCGTTTTAGAGCCGTCGGTATACCAGTTTGAGTCCGCTCTTACTGGGGGCCATATTCCCAGTCCTTCTTATCTGGTATTATAACCTGATATTTTCTATCTAGGTTAAATTTCTGAACCATGGCGTCGCTTGGCGTCCCCGTTAGGGGCCCCGCCTTGAGTTCATCTAGTAATTTTTGATGTTCTGCACCGTGCGATTTACTTATCGGTGCCTGACTGTGCATGAGTCTGTAAGCTGCAGATCTAGCGCTTCCTTGTATAAAGATTTGTAGCGGTGGCAGGTTTAGAATGACTTCCATTGCGGCTGTGGGGGTCGATCTCATTGCCCCTGTGGCGCACAGACAAGCTAGTCTTTGTACGCCACCCAGCGTTCTGGCCGCCCCCATCTGCCGCACTTTTGGCCACCAAACTATAGCTCCGTATGCTATCATGGGTCTGATTACCCTGGTATATAGCCACAGAGTCATTTTGGGGCTAAGGCCCCAGTTTTTTCCACATAACCTCCTGCACCTGCCCAAGGCAATAGTAGCTTTGTTGGTTATTTTTTGATATGAGTGTTCCACGTGAGCCTTTGATCCAGCCATACTCCTAGGTATTTCGTCTCTTTGGCCTGTGGTATTCTTTCCCCACCTATTACTAGTGGTTGCAGACCCTCTAACGATCTTTTTCTTGTAAACGTGACAACTTGTGTTTTCTGAGCATTGACTACTAGCCGCTCTTGTTTGCACCAGCTGTCCACCGTGTTTAGAGCTCTTTGCATCTGTTCCATCAGAACTTTCGGAAATCGCCCTCTAACGACTATTGTTAGGTCGTCAGCATATCCCAGGCAGTAAAAGCCCTTTCTGGTCAGTTTTAGGATTAGGTCGTCAACGAGAGCGGCCCACAGAAGAGGAGATAGCACCCCACCCTGCGGGCAGCCTCCTCCCGCCTCCGCTTCGATTGTAGCCTCGCCAATCGTGGATGTAATTATCCTTCTTTCCAGGCTGGCTCTTATCCACTGCAGAAGCTTCGGCGCAACTCCTTTTCTCCTTGAAGCCTCGATAATTGAGTTTGTGGTGGCATTGTTAAATGCCCCCTCTATATCCAGGAAAGTCGCTACGGCTATCTCTTTGTCTTCTATAGATTTTGAAATTAGCCTGTTGAGGTCATCTAACGCTGCCTCTGTAGATTTTCCTGGTTGGTAGGCGTACTGTCTGTCACTGAGTGGATGTTCTCTCAGCGCAGTGTCTCTAATATGCCTGTCCACCAACCTTTCAAGAGTTTTGAGTAAGAAGGAGGACAGGCTTATCGGTCTGTATGACTTTGGCGTTTGATCAGATATCTTACCCACCTTAGGTAGGTACACTACCCTGACCTTTTGCCATGCCTTTGGAACCCATCCCCAGGCTATACAAGCTTTGAAGATTTTTGTGAGATGTGGTATCAGTATCTCCATCCCTTTCTGAAGTAGGGCCGGAAATATTCCGTCTGTGCCCGCGGATTTGAATGGTGCAAATCTGCTAATCGCCCATCTAATTCTTGCGGGTCTCGTGATCTCTGTGGCCAGCCTCCAGTCGTCTCGCTTCGGCCTGTTCGGCCTTTGGTCTGGTTCGGCCGGCCCGTGAGTACCCTTCAAGATTTTAGCGGACGGAAAGTGAACCTTTATCAGTTCTTCAATGCTCTCTTTATGAGTGCTTGTGTAGGTTCCATCCGTTCGTTTGATGAAGCCTACTTCGGTCGCAGTACTACCCTCTTTGGCTAAGACTTTGTGGATGCGCGAGCATGCAGGGGTATCTTGCAGCTCCTCACAGAATTTCCTCCACGAGTCTCTTTTCGCCTTACGTATCTCTTTATTGTACTGCGTTAATTTAGTTTTGTATGTCTCCCATGTGTGGTCGGATTTGGCTTTGTTGAATAACCTGCGGACCTCGGCTCGTAATTGCTCTAGGTTCCTATTCCACCACACTGTCTTGGCGCCCTTGTACCGCCTCGTTCTTTCTGGGCAGTTTTCTTTGTATGCTGCTATAATAGCTTCGTGCACTTGGTCTACTGCCAGTTCTAACCCCTCGATTCTTTCCACCGGGGCTGTCCCTCCCTCGAGAGACACCTGGAGGGACGTTAAATATCCTTGCCAGTTTGTCTCCCTAGGGTTTCTGTACTTGGCCTCGGTGAGACTGACGTTCAGGTTGAATCTTATGTGTCGGTGATCCGAACACGAAGGTTCCTCCGATACGTGCCATCTGTTTATGGTATTAACTACCTTGCACGAGCATAGCGTAACATCAAGTACCTCTGCTCGTGCTCTTGTGACAAATGTGGGTTCCCTGCCTATATTGGCTACTTCCAACCCTTCTGAAAATATAAATTGCATAAGTGACTCACCTCGTGCGTTGGTGTTCGTGCTTCCCCATGCCGTATGGTGTGCGTTTGCATCGCATCCTATTATTACATGGAGGCCTCTTTTCTCTCCATATGCGACTAAGCTGCTTAATATGGAGGGTGGGCACTCCTTGTCCTCCCCGGGGAAGTAGGCTGAGCAGACTATCCAGCTTTTAGTCCCTTCCTCGGTCTTGGCAGTAAGGATACCTGTAACCACATCGTCGGTACAGAGGACCGGGATTAGTGTACATGTCACCCTTGAACTGTGGAGTATACAAGCTCTTGGCCTAACTGACCTAGGGTTGTATAATACCTTACCTTGTTGTGGTGTTAGGCCCGCAACTTTCCCTTTTACGAGCCATGGTTCCTGCAGTAGTGCCACATCTAGGCTTTCATTATCGAACCTCCTAACAAGCGTTGCTGATGCAGCTTTTGCATGTTGTAGGTTCGCCTGCAGGACCTGGATCTCCCTCTTCATTTTTATGAAGAGGGTTCCTTGTCGGCCGCTCCCCCGGCAGCCTCGTCCTCCTCCATTGGAACAGCCCCCACAGGGGCAGAATACCTTTTGAGGGGGCTAATTCCGCTCTCAGAAGACTGGCTTTCCGGGCTGGGGTCGATGGACGGGGTCTCCTCCTCGGTGGCCACTGTGCCTTTCGGGTCGGATGGCTCCTTCTCGCTAGTGGCGCTATCTTCGCCTGTCTGTTCTAGACCTGATTGCCCTTCCTTGACCCGGAATCTTAATTTTCCTAGGCCAAAGTACGGCTGCAGGTCTAGCTTTTTGAGCTCCTCCGCCGACTCTCTGTCTGCGGAGAAGGTCCACACTGTTCCTTTGTCCCCTCTGGTGGAGTTCCAAACGGTCCAAAGTTTAGTGTTAAGGCCTCGGTTACTTACCCTTAAACGGCTTAGTACCCTTTCGGCCGGTACCTTTTGTCCCGCTTCATCAGGTACAAAAGCGGTGCAAACCCACGGCCTTGGAATGTCTCCGCCCTCCAAAGCCCTGAGGGCTGCGCCCTCCCAGGGCCTGAGAGCAGGAACAACTTCCTTAAGCCATTGGGCGCTTTCTTCATCGGCACAGGTCACAATAAGGTGGCCCGGACGATGCGTACATCTTACGAAACGGACTTGGGGTCCTTCTTCCGTAATCGTATCGTAGGCAGCCAGTAAGGCGTTCTGGACTGCTCTAAGCTTGTCCGGTTCCAAGTGATTAGCAGGGTAGCCATCGCTGACTACCGCCACTTTCACCGAAGAGACTGCCTCTTTGAAGGTCGAGCCCTCTGTTTTCGGCTTTTTGCTCTTCGGCGCACTCGGTGGGGTGCTACCTTCCGACCGTGGTCGTTTTTCGGTCCCCTCCGGTACTTTGCTTACCCGCTTGGCCTTTCCCGACTCTCGCGGCTTGCTTGCCTTCTTGGCTTGTGGTTGCGCCTTGGTAGCGTCCTCCTGGCCCTTTTGTGCGTGCCGGATGAAGTTGTCTTTGATTACGGCTCTTCTGGCCTCAATGTAATCTTGACCCTGCTTCACCAGTTTTTGCACTTTGGCCCTGGATATTCCCGACAGTCGAGCTGTTCGGATCTCGTCGTCGGACATAAGGTCTACGTCTTCGACGGAGCCAACCTTCAGGTTGGTCTTAGGTAGCTTAGATGGGCCGGGCGTTTCCGCCTTTGGTCCATCTTTAGCGTTTTTCCCTGCTTTTCAGCTTTGGGAAAGGGTTTTTTAATTGTGTTTTTGTTTAGATCTTCTTCCATAGTTGATCCCACGAGTAGCTGGGGAAATATTGGTACGCTCCAGCAGAGCCCCGCATTACTGGAGTAAGGCTATGATCCAATGGGGTGCGCCTGTTGCCCCTTGGTTGGACTAGTTGGAACTGGTCTTCTATCCAGCCACGCATCCTCTCGGCCTAGTCCGCCACCTTAGGATTTAGGTTTGATAATGAGGTTGTCTCCTCTCGGCCCGTGCAATTAAGCCTAGACCCCCGACCCCCGGAGGGGACGGTTTATCGGTCGCATATGTGGTATCTTTCACAATGCGACCGGCGCCGTGTCTCCTGGTGCAGACCTTAGCCACGACACGACAGCTCGGTCAGGAGATTTATTTTCGACCTTTACTGGTCTAGACCGCAGTGTTCTGCTTGCACAGTGGTACCTCGGGTAGGGTGGGGTAGTTATACCCCGCACTGCGGTCGGCAGCAGGAAGAGGCTTTGCCTTAAAGGACTGAGTTGCGCTTAGCCCGCTGCTGGGCTCGTCCACATGTTACCATGTGGACAAGTTCCCCGCCGTTTAGGAAGGGTCCCTCACCACCCAGTGCAACTACTGCTTGAATATATACTGTGCTACAGCATTCATATGAGACGCGGCATAAGTTATTTACAATTCTGCCAGATCGACATCGGTCATCAAAATTCCAAAGACAGATGATGTATAACGCGTCCAAATTCTTTAATCACCTTCCACTGGCGGTACAGAGTATTTCAAATCTTGCTAGATTTAAATCTACAATTAAGGAGCAATTAACAACTGCTGCGCTCTACAATTGTGAGGACTTTTTCCGTGTTATGTCGCTGGAGAACTCGTGATATGTAGCCTGAATTGCGGCGACATGTACTACGTGTGTGTGAGATTTATTGGGTGGCACCTTATATACTATGAAAGTTTTCACTCAATTTCAATTTATTTATTTACTCGATTGTTGACATGTTTTACCGGTGTGAAAAGAGCAGCCAAAGATAGCAGCCAATTTTTCCGAAGATACCCGAACGTACATAGGCGTACTGCTTAGCTATATTATCTATGACCATTTTAATAGAAAATCAAAAAATTATATTCTTTTTCAAGCTAACACACACAGACGCGGCACACCTGCCACATGTTACCAGATAGACGTTTGCTGCAAATATCATCGATTTGCAAAGGGTCCCAGGGGGACATTACCTGAGACCACTTTACTAAAAAATTAAAAAAATATATTCCTTTTCAAGCTAACACATACAGACGCGGCACACCTGCCACATGTTACCAGATAGACGTTTGCTACAAATATAATCGACTTGCAAAGGGTCTCAGGGGGACATTATCTGAGACCACTTTACTAAAAAATTAAAAAATTATATTCTTTTTCAAGCTAACTCATACAGACGCGGCACACCTGCCACATGTTACCAGATAGACGTTTGCTGCAAATATAATCGATTTGCAAAGGGTCCCATGGGGGACATTACCTGAGACCACTTTACTAAAAAATTAAAAAATTATATTCCTTTTCAAGCTAACACACACAGACGCGGCACACCTGCCACATGTTACCAGGTAGACGTTTGCTACAAATATAATCGATTTACAAAGGGTCCCAGGGGGACATTACCTGAGACCACTTTACTAAAAAATTATATTCTTTTTCAAGCTAACACATATAGACGCGGCACACCTGCCACAGGTTACCAGATAGACATTTGCTGCAAATATAATCGATTTGCAAAGGGTCCCAGGGGGACATTACCTAGGACCACTTTACTAAAAAATTAAAAAATTATATTCACTTTCAAGCTAACACATACAGACGCGGCACACCTGCCACATGTTACCAGATAGACGTTTGTAGTAAAGTGGTCTCAGGTAGTGTCCCCCTGGGACCCTTTGCAAATCGGTTATATTTGCAACAAACATCTATCTAGTAACATCTGGCAGGTGTGCCGCGTCTGTATGTGTTAGCCTGAAAAAGAATATAATTTTTTAATTTTTAGTAAAGTGGTCTTAGGTAATGTCCCCCAGGGACCCTTGCAAATCGATTATATTTGCAGCAAACATCTATCTGGTAACATCTGGCAGGTGTGCCGCGTCTGTATGTGTTAGCTTGAAAAAGAATATAAATTTTTAATTTTTTAGTAAAGTGATCCTAGGTAATGTCTCCCTGGGACCCTTTGCAAATCGATTATATTTGCAGCAAACATCGACCTGGTAACGTGTGGCAAGGGTGCCGCGTCTGTATGTGTTAGCTTGAAAAAGAATATAATTTTTTAATTTTTTAGTAAAGTGGTCCTAGGTAATGTCCCCCTGGGACCCTTTGCAAATCGATTATATTTGCAGCAAACATCGACCTGGTAACGTGTGGCAAGGGTGCCGCGTCTGTATGTGTTAGCTTGAAAAAGAATATAATTTTTTAGTAAAGTGGTCTCAGGTAGTGTCCCCTGGGACCCTTTGCAAATCGGTTATATTTGCAACAAACATCTATCTAGTAACATCTGGCAGGTGTGCCGCGTCTGTATGTGTTAGCCTGAAAAAGAATATAATTTTTTAATTTTTTATTAAAGTGGTCTCAGGTAATGTCCCCCTGGGACCCTTTGCAAATCGATTATATTTGCAGCAAACATCTATCTGGTAACATCTGGCAGGTGTGCCGCGTCTGTATGTGTTAGCTTGAAAAAGAATATAATTTTTTAATTTTTTAGTAAAGTGGTCTTAGGTAATGTCCCCCTAGGACCCTTTGCAAATCGGTTATATTTTTAGAAAACATCTATCTAGCAGTGTTGCCAATGGCTTCTGACTAAAATACCCGAAAGTCGAGCATTAAGCGCTCACAGTTTTACTCACAAATCTAATGTAATCCTCACAAAATCCCCACATTTTTTTCAAATTAGGTGATTATATAATAGTGCGGTAATAAAACTTATAAATTGAATAGATACTTACTTATCCATTTTTATTGCACGTTATTACAAAAATAAATAATAATATAAAAAAACCGATAACTTATAACGTAAAACTGAAAAAACACTTATTAATCCTAAACATATAAAATCTAATAAAATAAATAAATACAAAATTAACAAATAGGCAAATAAAATTTAATAAAAAAAAATTAAATTTACAGATTTAATTTTGCCACACATTAGTCTTTAACATTTTATTTGTTGGTGTGAATTTAACACACCCAGCTAGCAACTTCCTCCTTGGTAATGATCAAATAATTATGAGTGTCCGTTTTCAATCTGTTCCTGTGGTCTGTTTTAATATTTTTAAGGTGGCTAAAAACTCTTTCAACGGATGCGTTTAAATAAGGCAAAATTAGTAAGAACGATATTACTATTTCTAAATTTGGAAACAGAATGAAATCTGACGCATAAGTTATGGAAAATATATACATATATCAAGTATAGATAAACTGTTAAACATAAATTTATATAAATAAATACATATTCGCTACTCTGGCTACTCCCTACTATCGCCCTCCAACTAAAAAAGAGCAAACTTCCATACATGTATCACATACAAATATGCTATAAAGCCATAAAGCATTTCCTATTTTTCTTTAATAATAATGTAGACGGCACCTCCTAGATAGTGCGCGTCGAGCGAGTATAAAAAAGTGAAGAAAATAAAAATAAGAATTAAATTAAGACTTATTCACTTTTTTTTGTTATCCTTTTTTTATTTTTACCTATTCCATCAGAATTTTAAAAATCCTCACAAAATCCTCACGCTGGCTTACCGCTCACATTTTACCCGCACTTCTTTATAATGCTCACCGATGTGAGCATTTCCCCACGAATTGGCAACACTGCTATCTAGTAATATCTGGCAGGTGTGCCGCGTCTGTATGTGTTAGCTTGAAAGTGAATTTAATTTTTTAGTAAAGTGGTCCTAGGTAATGTCCCCCTGGGACCCTTTGCAAATCGGTTATATTTGCAGCAAACATCTATCTAGTAACATCTGGCAGGTGTGCCGCGTCTGTATGTGTTAGCTTGAAAAAGAATATAATTTTTTAATTTTTTGGTAAAGTGGTCTTAGGTAATGTCCCCCTGGGACCGTTTGCAAATCGATTATATTTGCAGCAAACATCGACCTGGTAACGTGTGGCAAGGGTGCTGCGTCTGTATGTGTTAGCTTGAAAAAGAATATAATTTTTTAATTTTTTAGTAAAGTGGTCTTAGGTAATGTTCCCCTGGGACCCTTTGCAAATCGATTATATTTGCAGCAAACATCTAGCTGGTAACATGTGGCAGGTGTGCCGTGTCTGTATGTGTTAACTGTATGGTTTTTTAATTTTCTATTAAAATGGTCTTAGATAATATATATCAGTACGCCTATGTACGTTCGGGTATCTTCGGAAAAATTGGCTGCTGTCTTTGGCTGCTCTTTTCACACCGGTACATGTTTTTTAGTTCTATTTTTACATAACCCCTTTTAATGTGTTTAATGCGCTAACTGACGTTGTTTCAAAAACATGCTATGTAAATGTATGTTTTTCGAAATAAATCTATATTATTATTATTATTGTTATTATTATTATTAATATATTTTTAATTTCGAGTTTGTCCGAATACATTGTCGATCTACATATCTCGCCCCCTTTAAGAATTTCATTCAAATAATCTTTATAATCTCATTAGATGTACACAAGTCATTTATACTATGTTGGAGAATTCTATACCTTCAAAGAAATAGTGTTCGCTAAACAATGTATTTTGCAATTCAAATTTAACAAATAAAACTTCTAATAATACAGTAATATACTGTATACCTAGTAATTACTTTCTTATTAACTACTTTGAAATCAAAATAATACAAAGTTCAGATTATTAACAGTAATTAAGTCTATTCAAAATTATTGTAGTTATAAGTTTCACATATATATTTACCAAATATTCATACATCCCAATGTCTTTTGATTATTCTAATAAAATAGTAAATAAATGTCAATTTTCTGTGTAATTTTTGATGACATTTATTTAAAGGTCGAAAGTTTATTACTAATTTGTAGATTATTTGTATTTACACATAAGCACTCATTTAAAATAAAAGCTACATTCCTTTTAACAACGTTGACAACTGTCTATATTATCTGAAAGATATAATACTTCACTATACATACATCATATATGATGATTTAGATTTTTAAATATGTTGCGTGTATGTTTATAAAGTGAATTTACTTTACACAATAATATATTAAAATAAAATTAGACTATACGCTATAACCGTATATGTATTTCAATGATTTCGTAATCCGTAGTACATATTACAGTACATCATTTTAGTATTATACTATAATATTACTTATTACATTATATTTTGTGTTATGTTCCCCTGTACTATCTACTACTATTGCAATCCCGTAGCGTCACATTGAGGACATAAACAGCCTTGAAAAGAATTACATATAATTGAACCCGTCAAGCGCTCACATAATCAAGCATACAAAATCGGCCAAATTGTGAAATACATGACTTTAACTAATAGTGTAGTCATTACATAGAGTACGTAGATAATAACGTCTGTATTTGGAGTACAGTGTACTTGTCACAAACTTCTTGCTAAAATCCAGATTTCTTGCAGATATTTAAGAAAGTACAAGTAAGAATTTTTACTATTACCTACCTATAATTTCCATATTATATGAATTTTTAGATTATTATAATGAATTCATCAAAAGTATGCACATGTACAGCAAAATCGAGAGATGTTGAACTACCACTTATATCAAAAAACGTAATTTATTCACAAAATGCACCTCAACCTGTAGGCCCTTATAGGTAAGTGATATTAATTTGTACTACACGATAATTTTATAATAAAAGAAATTAATATAGTGATAATTTCACCTAGCAGTGAAATAAATAATATAACACTACATAAAATATGTATGTATAATATATATAAATTAAATACAACGAAAATTCCATAAGCTATTGCCCAGTTTGCGTTTCTATAGTGTGTGTGACCTATACTTTTTAATACATGCTGATGCATAGTTGATTATTTTTGGCGCCCAGCCCTCAAATGTTGATCATTTTGCATTACTACTATATTGGTGTTTATATTAAATATAATACGTCCAATTGTCGTGATTAATAAAAAGAGTATCGTTTTTGAGACAATTTAAAATGTTATAAAAATCTCGTATAAATGTAAACCAGCGATGGACAGTCATATACAACCAGTTGTACCGAAGCTTTCGCTATCGCTTAACCTTTTATACCTGTTTCGTTTAATTTAGTAACTTTCAAAATATAGCCAGCTGGTTTCCTATTGGGATACAATATTACTTGCCCCGCAGTTAAGTCCGTTTTGTATCAGTCGAGATGTAGACCCAAAGCCGACATTCAGCGGCTAAATTCACCTCGCCCTGCTCTTTTGACATGCCGAGTATACTTGCAACTCTTTTCGTCTTCCGCATTCGCTCCTCAACTTTTGTCTGCATTTTTTTCTTAGAAGATTTTTCAGTGTTTTTGCGCATGTATTCCCTTCAATCGTTGTTTCAATGCGTGACCTTGAATTATTAAAGTCAAACGTTTCATTATTATCCGCAGTAATGGCTGATGCTTGCTCGAGTTTTTTAATTTTTCTTAATGCCATAACTTCAGTTTTTTCTATTTTCTTTAATAGATGTAGGTACATTTCTTTATTTACATTTCAGTAATTATTTTTTAGCGATTTTTCTATCAGCATTTCTGGTTTCGTTACTTTGCAAACGAGTGTTAGTCATGGTAACTACGTAAAATCAAAAATACTTTTTCTTTAAAATCAATATTAACACTTTACATATACGTCCGTTCACTGCATCTGCCTGCACAGATATTTCTGGACGCAAGAAATCGGCAAAAGTAGACAGTTTTTAGAATTATAGGCACAAGTTTGTTTGAATCAAATTATTTAGTTTACTCTCAACCAGTGGCGTAACTTTGTGTGAATTGGCCCCAGTACAAAATTTATAAATAGGCCCTCTTCTCCCCTCTCAATAACAAATAAAACGAAGGTGGACCCCGGTGCATGGCACCGGTTGCACGGTGGTTGTTCCGCCCCTGCTCTCAACATATGAATGTATGTAACTTGTTACAGTCAGGCGGTTGTTTTCGACAAAACAATGTACGTCTCAGGATGTCTAGGCTTGGATAAAGACAAGATGAAATTAGTGGATGGCGGTGCTGCTGCTCAAACTAGACAGGCATTAATATCGTTAGGTCACATTTTGCAGGCTGCAGGAACAACATACGACAACGTTTTGAAAACGACAGTATTTTTAGAAGATATTACCGACTTTGTCTCAGTAAATGAAGTATATAAGGAATGTAATAATGTGTTTCTTTGTAGTAGAAATAATTTTAGTAAATAAATATTTCTTTACAGTTTTCCTTAAAGATTTTCCAGCAAGATCCTGTTACCAAGTAGCTAAATTGCCTTTAGGTGCAAAAGTTGAAATAGAGGCGATCGCAGGGATAGGAAGTAACTGATGAAAGCGTAATTTGTGTATTATTAGAATTATATCGGATATATTATATACTTGATTATTAAAATGTTTGTTTTCTTATTGCTTTGTTGTGGAAAAAAATCGCTTCCGTTTGTCTGTATATTTACCGATTGTTTTAAGAAACATAAAAACTTATATCACACAAATTAAAAAAAGTGGTTAAGCGGCTGCCCAGTGATGAATCCGGAATTCAATTCTCCGCAGTGACAGTAATGTTTTTCTCTTCTGAAAATTGTATTCCGATCAATCTACCATTCCTTGTTGGGAATAAAGTGATTAGCACAGCAGTATAAATGACGAGATTCAAGAAGACTGATTCATTGTGAAGATGACTCTTTTCCATGCAGATAAAACAATACTATTAGTTTTAAATGGTTACATATATCTAAAAAATTAAAAAAACAACATTTTATTATGAGGCTGCCCACCCGCATTTCTAATATTTTGCTACGAATCAAGAAAATTGAACTATGACTCTGGTATCCTAGGTCTTTGATTATATAAAACTAGATTGACCAAGTCCATTGCGTATTACAATACCTATACTCCATTCAACTTAAGAGTGCAGTAGTTGGCGCCACAATCGGCGTTGGTTTTACACTAGAGAATTTAAATATACCACTCAATTCAAAATCGACATTGATGTAGGTTAACCTTCAAATGCGGCAAATATATTACAACGTATTATTCTTCGTTCTATTATTTTAGCTAATAATGTCTTATATAACATTATAAATTAATACATTTCTATTTTTTTAAGTTTTGTTAAACTTGTTTACAGCTTCTTATAGCCAATTAATGATAAGATTGATTTTTAAAACGTAAAATTTATGTGTTCGTAAAATATATTATTCAGACTATGTATAGAAATTGTATATAAGATGTATGACTATGTTATATTTATTAATATTTAAGTATAGAAACACAATAATTGTATAGACAATGTATTTTTCAAGTTCATTGTACATAAGAAGCAATATTTTTAAATATTTATATGATATTTATAATACGCAAAAATCCAAATCATACATCGTATATTCTTCTGCGATAGAATGTTTGATGCAATTAGTCCAGACTTCAGCAGTGACATGATTAACTCCATCCAATAATAAAGTTTTACTTCCGCTAACTTAAAAGTTCTATTATTAGTCACATGATGCTTCACTTGAGCGCACATTAATTCGATGGGATTCAAATTACAATGATACGGGGACATTCGTAATATTGTGCGAACACTTTCTGCTACCATTTTGTCAATAATGTATGTAATAGGATTGTCAGTAATATATTTTTTTAGTAAGTTCCAGTAATTTAACTTTTAATAAAGAATTATCAAGAATTGTCTCCGTAAAACAATATCTTGTCGCTCCATTAGCACACTTTCTCGGTTGCGTTTCACCCACATAAGTACTAATTTTTTGAGAATTTTCCATAATGTTGTTCGCTTAAAGTCAAGCAAATTCTCATCCGCATTAACAACCTACAAACATTAATTAGATCATGCTAACGTTAATTCAGTCGTCTTAATTCCGCTGTTGAGCTTAGCGGGGGCTTGGTCCCGGCATTCGAAGCCGCTCGATGGGCTCTCCAATGCCCGAACGAACGCGTAAATACGTGTATAGCACAACGTCGCGCGATCGTTGTGAGCCTCTATTTTTATTATTGAGGCCGACTAGTCACACCCTCACTATAAAGTGTTATACGAATTTAGGGGCCGTAACACTCGTGGTAGTCGCACTCATCCAAGTCTCGCTGCATGGGCCGTAATCCAACACGCGGATACGCCCGTCGGATGTCGTTCATAAACCGTTCGAAACGAGCTGCTCTATCGTTGTTATCGATGTTGGCTAGGATATTTCTGCGGTATATTCATTCACCAACGTAATCATCAGCATAACGGACTCTTTTTCCGTTGCCGATCTGGTGCTTCAGCTCTCGCCAGCAACGTTCAATGGTCTGGGTATGTGACCTGAATGGAACGAGACCATTCTCGGCAGGGGGCCCTCTCCACCTTCCATCCAAGCACGCTTCGTGATACCTACCAACAGGTACCCAGGTGGGATCTTCCGCGCGTACAGGTTCCAGAAACTGTACTCGATGATTCACAGTGGTGTGGCCTCTTCTAAATGTCTGCCCAATATTTCTATATGCAGCCCATCCATCCGTGCATAAATGAGTTCTAAGGTCGACGTGGGCCACGAGTAAGTCTCTCAGCGTCTCCGCATCTCTACGCTGAACAATAGCAGCGAAAACATGTCGCGTCGTCCTACTAACTCCTCCAACGACCCAAACATGTTCCCATTCAACCACGCGTCCGCGATTATATTTCCGTCGGAATAGATGACTCTCATCAACTCCTACGACGTCGTTTGGCCCACTTAACCGTTCAAAATCATGGGCGGCAACCTTGACCATAACGTCACGGGCGTATTTGTACCAAGCGACTGCCGTATGGGAGGTAATGCCTGTGTCCTGCATAAACGTTTTAATGGGAATACGCTCTAAAAAGCTACGGATAGCCCACACGATCATGTCGGCTCCAACGACTTTCAACAATACCTGCTCTACGAAAGTGTTGTTCGTTGGCTGAAATATGTGTCCACCTGCACATTTTATTCTCCAGCCCAAAAGTCGCGATCTATCGATACCTGCTCGCATAGGAGATTGACATCGCGGACAGGCTGGCAGATTTTCTCTTCCGGGAATAATTCTAAAATGCTCTAGAAGAGCTAAGCCTTGTCTGTGTTTCGCGGGCCTATCCTCGTTGCCTCCGTAATTTACAAAACCGTTAAGTCCGCCCAGATACATCGCCAAATCGGCTTCCGCAAATCTAGATTGTAAGAGTGCTGCAATATTCATATTGAATTATTTCTAAAATTTAGCTACCAAAAAAATTAAAATTATAATTAGTTGTACGTATAATAAAAAAATAATAATAAAAATATTTAAAAAAGACGATTTATCCTGTAAAATAAAATAAAGTAATTATAGTTAGTAATAGCTTGTTCGATCGTATAATGTATAAGGTATGCAATCGTATGTCGTGGCTGAAGTAGCGTAACGTAACATAGCTGACTGTATTCTAATAAGAATTGCTGGGTGACATCTTTTTAAATAATTCTGTTCGGTATCTAAGATTGACGTGATTGGTCGAAATTATAATTCTGTTTAATCCTATAGGCGGTTTTTTACATATCTGTATTGGAAGTAATATAATACGATAGCCGACAAACACTGGGTGATGCCGGCATCACCGCCAATAGTGGCGACGATCGCTGACAATTGCGGCGGCGTTTCAGAAGTCGCTTGTAGTAACGGTCGTATTCAACTGATCCAGTGGCGAAACAAATAGCTAATTTTCAGGATACAACCTTTTCAGTAGAAGAAATGCGTAAAATTTCCTGTTACAAAACATAATATACCTTTACTGAAATTTACTACGAATTAAATAATTTTGACAGTTACAATTTTAATGTAACTTAGAACAAAAGGGTATATAATGTATGTATGTATGTACTATCGAGAGCATTTTAAACGACTCAGACTTCAAGGGTTATGGCCGTATACAGCTACTCGAAACATTTGAGAAGTAGCACTGGGCGACCGTAATTAGGGGTCGATAACAAGCAGGTAGAAAGATTTGCAATAAATTATATATTCTATGATGATTGTAATACATCCTACATGATTATAATATGATTCGTATTTATTGACGAAATTCGCTCTGTTTGATATTATGTCTGACATTCATACGCAGTGCAAGTTTAAAATATATTTTTATATATAATATTACTATTGTATTTTTTAGAAATCTGATGAAAGAAAAACAATGTTTGCAAAACATTAAGAAATGATTAAAATTAAATATCAATTAAAAGAAATATTTATTTCTGAATATATATTAATTTTTTAATAGGGCGAAATATACACGCAGAGAAATATTATCTTGAGTTAAAACAGACTGTTTCAGTTCAAAACAATCCCGTATTTGTATATCCGCAAAACTATATTGTGTATCACAAAAATATTATTTTCTAAGAAAATTGTTTTGACGCAAAACAACATTGTTTTAATGTAAGAATATAATGGATTTGTAAGATTTCCGTATGTCGACTACTGAATTGACAATTTATGGGCAATTTAACGGAAAGTACAGGTTTTACTGAGTCCAAAACGGCCTCTCTTTTCTTGCGGAGATTAGTCTAAGATACCTAAAAATCGTTCCAAAAAGTATTATTTCTAGGCTATGTTTCGCTAATGTGAAAATCCTCGCAGAAATGTCAAAACACTAGCGAAACATAACCTAGTAATAACACTTTTTAGAACGGCTGCATGTCGCCAGCCCCCCCACAATCGATTTTTTTAATTCTTTCTGGACTAAAGTTTTGTACCCATTTTGTACCAAAAATACAAAATTTTGTACCTCGCCCGTTTAGAAGATATACTCAATTTTAGATGGGGGGGCCAGGGACATGCCAGCCCCCCCCATGTCGGAATTTCAAAATTTCACTTATGCCATCATATTGTACTAGTTTTGTACCGTTTTGTACCACAAATCAAACATTTTGTACCTCGTTAGTTTTTGAGATATAATCGATCTTAAGTAGAGTGCTAGCCCCCCCCATATCGGAATTTCAAAATTTCAGTTATGCCATCGTATTATACTAGTTTTGTACCGTTTTGTACCACAAAGCAAACATTTTGTACCTCGTTAGTTTTTGAGATATAATCGATCTTAAGTAGAGTGCTAGCCCCCCCATATCGGAATTTCAAAATTTCACTTATGCCATCGTATTGTACTAGTTTTGTACCGTTTTGTACCACAAAGCAAACATTTTGTACCTCGTTAGTTTTTGAGATATAATAGATCTTAAGTAGGGTGCTAGCCTCCCCATACCGGAATTTCAAAATTTCAGTTATGCCATCGTATTGTACTAGTTTTGTACCGTTTTGTACCACAAAGCAAACATTTTGTACCTCGTTAGTTTTTGAGATATAATCGATCTTAAGTAAAGTGCTAGCGCTCCCATATCGGAATTTCAAAATTTCAAAAGGTGTAGATTCAAAAGCTCACTAAGAATCCTTTTTCAAATTTTGCTTGTCTTACTTCATTTGTTTCATATTGAAGAAAAACTGCAATCTCCTAATTTCTATTATTTGCCGTATCTTTTTTGTTACTTGAGAGATTAAGATGCGGTTTGAAGCACTTCAAATTGTAATCTAAATGCTTTCAGTGACGCTTTGTAAAACAATTTTAAATTAGGAGATTTCAGTTTTTCTTCAATATGAAACAAATGAAGCACGACAAGCAAAATTTGAAAATGGATTCTTAGTGAGCTTTTGAATCTACACCTTTTTGGTAGCGAATCGTCCTGCAGGAACCCATAACGGCTCTTCCTCGCGTACGGGGTTCAAAAACTGGTGAGAATGATTGACGACCCCGTGCCCGTTAAAATGTCGAACACAAAAATTATACGAACGAAAATGATCGGTGGAAACGTATGATTGAAAGTCCACTAATTCCGTTAGTTCCTCCATTAACGTATTCTGGGTACGATCATGCACCCTTACCGCGAACACGCGTGCCGTCGTCCTGCTTACGCCGCCTAAAACCCAAACGTGATCCCACATTAATACACGGCCGCGATTATTCTTACGTTTGAAGAGGTGACTTTCATCTACCTCAACAACATCATCTGGTCCTCCAATTGGTACATACTCGTGCCACGCTATTTTCGTCATAACATCGCGAAAAAATTGAACCATTCCACCGCTGTATGAGTACCTATCCGGTGATCTTTGATAACATCTTTTTGAGGATATTTCCGTAAAAAAGGCCACATTGCCGCAATTATTATGTCCGCTCCGAATGTCTTTAATTGTACCCGTTCTAAAAATGTATTTTTTGTGGGTTGAAAACGATGATTAGCCGCACAACGTAACCCCCATCCTACCGTTCGACTGCGATCAACATATTTCCGCAATTGTCCATTACATCTGGGACAATTCGGTAAATTGTCCCATCGCGGTATTATTTCGAAATGCTGAAACAATTCCAATCCTTTTTTGTTTCTTCTTTCTTTGATGTTTAATCCGTTTACTTCCGCGCCGTGTAAATACGCCCCGATATCGATAAGTCCCCAGTTTGAATTCAAAAATTCGTTTAGATTCATTTCGCGATCTGATAGTTCTATAAAAAACGGTCTTCTCTTCGTCTCTGTTCTAGAAGAACTAAATTTGTTCGTTAATTACTATTGCCTCTGGAGGGTAAATTACGCGCCAGTATACACCCAATAATATTCTTTGTATGTGATAAACTATTAAAGATGTTATTGGATCCCCTACAATGTGATATTGTTCCGCGAGTTATGATTGGCACACTTTTCAAAAACGCTAAATCATAATTGGAGCATGAATAGGGCGCCAATTTTACTTAATGTGATTGGTATATCTTCTAACTAGTTAAATTTACTTGAAAGAGAGAAACAGTTATGACAATTTTTGGTCAGAGCACCATTCCTTTCTTTTGTGATTGGTAAAAATCGTGGCATGTTAGTACACACGTTACGATTGGCTTTTAGTTTATTTTGTACATATTACTATTACTTACAACGCCGATGGACCAATAAGCATCGAGAAAAACTACCTAATTTAACACACCATTATTTCCACAAATAAGAATTGAAATTATAAAAAACACGCCAATGGGCCAATCTCAGATCATCATAAGATCTTAGTAGTGAATTCGGTGGCGAGGGCACAGTTCATAACGAACAAGCCCAGCAGCAGGTTAAGCGCAACTCAGTCCTACCAGGCAAAGCCTCTCCCTGCTGTAGATCGCAGTGAGGGTTTTACCCTATCCTACTCGAGGTGCCACTGTGATAGCAAAACACTGCGGTCTAGACCAGAAAAGGTCGAAAAACAATCTCCTGATCCGGCTGTCGTGTCGTGGCTTAGGATCTGCGACAGGAACAGACGGCGCCGGACGGAGCATGACATCCGTCCGTCATACCAGGCACCTGCATGCTGTCGTGGACATGTCTCACGGGCATGAGGTGTTGGGGGATCTTGGCTTAACCGCCCGGATCGAGAGGAGACAACCTCACAAAAAACCTAAATCCTAAGGCAAAGGGGTCCGGCCGAGGGGATGCGTGGCTAAATAGATGATTAGTCTGCGAGGGCCCCGACCTTGGGGCACCAGGGGAAACCCCATTGTAACCACCCCTCCGTCCTACATGCGGGGCTCTGTAGAGATGGATTTTTATTTCCCTAGCTTCTCGTGGGAACAAACATGAGTAAGAATGTAAAAACCAAAACTGAACGGGATGTTACCGTACCAACTGCCGGGACCGCTGATAGAGACAAACCCTCTACTAGCGCAACCGGAACTAAAGAAAGGAAGGCACGTCACATGACACCCCTTCCTGGACTAGGGCAACCTGGAGGCCTGGACGACCCGAAGAGGAAGGGTCTCAGCGGGGCAGGCGTGAAATGGTACCTGCGCTTTCTTAAACAGGGCTTGACACCTGAGGAAGCCAGGGCCAAAGTAGACAAAGAAAGACAAGTGAGGCAGAAAGCCTCACAGTCAGTAACAGCAAATACAAGCCAGGGCAAACGAGGTAGTGAGCATATCTCACCAGCCCAAGCGCCACAGTATAAGAAGAGGAAAACCAAACCCTCTAGTATCACCTCTGGTGCAGCAGGCAAAGCTGGGCAAGTCACCAGCTATGCTACTGCTGCCAAAATTACTAAGGTAGGAATACTACCAGAGGAATACCCTCAGGTAATGTTGAACAGTGCTCAGCTGTCCTCGCTGGAAGAAGCTCTAGTCGAGGCAATGGTAGAGAGCACAGTACGAGGCCTGCAGTTCGCCGGGATTCACTTCCGCCAAGGAATGGTGCTGGTGGACTGCGAAACCGAGGAAACAGTCAAGTGGCTTGACCAAATAGTAGGCGGTCTTCCGTTATGGAAGGGACCCAAGCTAGTGACGAGGAAAGGAGACGACCTCCCTAAACCTCACGTCATGACGGTATTCTTTCCGAGAAGCAAGGGTCAGGAGGCAGGAAGCTGCTGAAACTGGTCGATACCCAGAACCCTGAACTCCAGACAAACCTCTGGAAAGTGATGAACAACAAAGAAGAAGGGCACGGCCAGGTCCTCACTATTGGGATTGACCCCAAATCATGTGAGGCGATCCTGGCAAAGGGATGTACCCTACATTTTAGATTTGGGAGGATCCCCGTGTCAGGGCTCAAAAAGAGCCAGGAAAAGACAGAGAAGAAAGAGACTACCTCTGAGACCTCTGAGACCGTGGTGGAGCAGCGGGAGACTGTCGAGACTACCTCGCCAGCCTCTCGCTCCACACTAGATGACATCAATTTAGATGATATCAGAATTGACTCCGGGCCGGAAGAAGGATATACTCTGACGCCGGAGGAGTTTGTAGAGCTGGAGGCAGGTGGCCCTCCACCACATTAGACGTCTTCACCAGGCTGGCGCAGATCAACTTGCAGCATTCGAGGGGAGCCTCGGCTGTGGCTGCAAGGATATTTGCAAAACACAACCTGGGACTCGTGTTGATCCAAGAACCTTGGACCAATCGAGGGCAGATCAAGGGTCTGTCATGTAACGACTCACAGGTAATATGGGATTACAGGCAGGAGCATCCTAGGGCCTGCATCCTAATTAGAAACAACATTAACTATATATGTGTTGCAGAATTTATGACTCGGGACCTGACGACGATCATGGTACACCTCGACATCGAGGGAAGCAACCGAGCCATTGTAATTGCCTCCGCATACTTCGCCAACGACGGGACAACAACATCACCGCCCTTGGAAGTGAAGGAGCTAGTGAGGTATTGCAGCAGGAAGAACCTGCCGTTGATAGTCGGATGTGATGCCAATGCACACCACGTCATGTGGGGAAGCACTGACGTCAACGAAAGAGGTAAGTCACTTTTAGAATTTCTATTAGCTTGGAATCTCCAAATTGCAAATGTAGGCGGAGAACCTACGTTTGTAACAAGGGTAAGGAGGGAAGTACTAGATGTAACTTTCAGTAGCCTTAGCATAAGTAACATAGTTAAGAACTGGAAAGTCTCGAGTGAACCCTCCCTGTCAGACCACAGGATAATAGAGTTCACCTTGGAGAGGCTAGATCCTATAATGCACCAGTGCAGAAACCCCAGGAAAACAAACTGGGACCTGTACAAAACATATTTAAAGGACAACCTTAGCCAGCTAAACACAGGCGGGACAAGACACCACCTCAAGCTGGAACAGGATGTAGAGCTGCTTTGTGGGGCGATATCCAAGGCCTTTGAAGCCAGTTGTCCGTTATCCCCAAGAAAACCAGCCAAGGATGCCCCTTGGTGGAACAGAACTCTGGCAAATCTCAGAGCTGAAGTCCGTCACCTGTTTAATAAAGCAAAGGTTGACGGGAACTGGCAAAGTTACAAAGAGAAGCTGACTACGTACAACAAGGAGATAAGGAAGGCAAAAACAAAAAATTTCAGAAATTTTTGCGAAATCATCACTTCCACTCCTGTAGCAGCAAGGCTTCACAGAGCCATGGCAAAAGGCGGGACTAAACCTGTGATGGCCTTGAGAAAACCAGATGGCAGCTACACGGAAGGGGAAATGGAGCGGGCTGACCTGCTCCTTCAAACACACTTCCCTGGCAGCAAGCAAGCAGATCCGGCAGAGACAATCCCTAGCACCAAGAGACCCAAACGGGAGGAATGGGAAATCGCTAGGCGAATCTGCACGAGACAACGCATGGAGTGGGCAATAAACACCTTCCAGCCCTACAAATCACCAGGAGCGGATGGGATTTTCCCTGTGCTCCTGCAGAAAGGACAGGAAGAGGTACTACAGCACCTCGTAAATATAACGAGAAGCAGTCTCGCGTTGGGATATGTCCCCAAAGACTGGAGAAGGGCGAAAGTCACCTTCATACCAAAAATAGGGAAGGAAGATGGGACTGACCCCAAATCCTTCAGACCTATTTGCCTGACATCTTTTCTATTGAAAGCAATGGAAAAAGTAATAGACAACTATATAAGAATGGAGGTTATGGAGAAAGCTCCACTTCACACAAGTCAGCACGCATACAGGGCAGGCAGATCGACAGAGACTGCCCTGGAAGAGCTAACAAGAACCATTCAGGAAACCTTGAATGAAAAAGAAACAGCTATCTGTGCCTTCCTAGATATCTCAGGTGCGTTTGATAACACGTCGCATGATGCGATCAGACGAGCACTGGAGACAAGGGGGGTGAGTAAAACAGTAACCAAATGGATAAGTGAGGTGCTCTCCACAAGGACAGCTGAGACAACGGTAGGTCAATACACTACGAAGATCAGAACTACCCGTGGAACACCTCAAGGCGGCGTGTGCTCGCCTTTGATGTGGAGCCTGGTGGCGGATGAGCTGCTTAACAGGTTGACCGCGTTCGGCGTACACTGCATAGGATATGCCGATGACATTGTTATAATAGCAAAAGGCAAATTTGAGGGAATTCTTTGTGACCTGATACAAACAAGCCTTAGAATTACAAGCGAATGGTGTCGATCAGTGGGGCTGAGCATTAACTCAGCAAAAACCACAATCGTACCTTTCACTAGGAGGAGGAAACTACCGAAAATGAAAGATATATGTCTAGATACAGCAGTAATCGAATGCAAAACAGAAGTCAAATATCTAGGAATAACCCTGGACAAAAAACTTCTGTGGAACAAGCATATCGAACTGACTGTGAATAAAGCAACAAGAGCTTTAATGATATGCCGGAATTTAGCAGGCAAAACGTGGGGTTGTAACCCAAATATACTGCGATGGCTGTATACTAGTATAGTAAGACCTATGGTAACATATGGGGCAATAACCTGGTTCCAAAAGGTCACACACGTCACAACCAAGAATATCCTTGGCAAGCTGCAAAGGTTAGCATGTGTATGCATTACCGGAGCAATGGGAACCTGCCCAACCGCTGCCCTAGAGGTCATCCTAGACCTCACACCTCTACATCTAGTAGTGGAGGGAGTGGCCCGTGCGGCAGTGTACCGACTAGCCAGGGCACGGACGGGAGGGGGCGAGACTTTATGCCAAGGAGCTTTGTCATCCATGGCGGGACTCTCCCCACTTTCGGATCTGCCAAGCGACGAAATGGTTAGGAAATACAGCTTCGAAAAGAACTTTTCAACGAAGTTGAGCAACAAGAGAGAGTGGGAAGGAGAATTCTCCACCTACTCTCTAAAAGCAAACACCATCAAATGGTACACGGATGGGTCCAAAACTGAAAAAGGAACAGGTGTAGGGGTATTCGGGCCAGGAACCAAATACTCAGAGCCGATGGGAATATACCCCAGTGTCTTCCAAGCAGAGATTAATGCGATTGGAAGATGTGCTCAGGTGAATCTTGACAGGAACTATCGGAAGGAAAATATTGCAATCTTCTCCGACAGTCAGGCAGCCTTATTGGCGCTGAGTTCTAACACCATCAGCTCCAAGTTAGTTTGGGAATGCCGGGATAAACTAAACAACCTGGGCAAAGAAAACAAAGTTGCATTGTGCTGGGTACCAGGACACAATGGAATCAGTGGCAATGAGAAAGCTAATCTATTAGCAAAGGAGGCCGCCACAACATCGTTTGTGGGACCGGAACCATTCTGTGGAATAGGGATGAGCACCTATAAGAAAGAACTTAAAGACAGGGAAGAGGACGTCAGAGCTTCCTCTGGCACAATCTTCCTGGTCTGAGACATTCCAAGGTATTCCTTGGAAATTTCAACAAGCAGAGAGCAAAAACCATGCTAGAACTAAACAGGAACAGATTACGCATTCTCACAGGTTTCCTTACAGGGCATTGTCACCTCGGGGAGCACATGAAGAGAATAGGTCTGAAACAGAATAGCGACTGCAGGTTCTGCGGGGCGGAAGATGAAAGTCCGGAACACCTGATATCCAACTGCACAGAAATTGAAGAATTTCGCGCCAACTATCTTGGCAAAGGCGTTATAGACGAGGAAGAAATACCCTCTTTGAAACCATCACATCTGTTACAGTTTATTAAAGCCCTCAGGCTGGATGGGGAGCTGTGACTGCGGGCAAAACCCAGCAGCTTACACCTCATGTAAGGGGGCACAATAGACCCACGGTCGCGGTGCAACATCACCCTTATACCTAAATCTAAATCTAATCTAGTAGTGAATTCACTAGCGCGTTTTTTTTTGTAAAAAAAAAATTAGGTTATATAGCTTGTTCATTTCGGTTGATTCAGAGTAGTTGGGTCAAGCCTTAGCAATGGTGTCACCGTATTTAGGCGAGTTCGAGCTATTGGGCGATAGCCAATTATTAAGATTCGCGGACAAAATCCTGGGACTAGGATATTTAATATCTAAAACTAGTATGTACTTGATTAAGTAAATATAATTATTGACAATAACTCAATGGCAATTTATATATTTGTAGCATATACAAATTCTAGACGTTTGGGGTTTTGTGTGAGCGGCCAACCTATTACAGAATTAGAAAACAGATTGGCATATAACAATTATTCTGTTGGGCGGAATGTGATTGTTTTAATAGGCACTAACGATGTTATTAAAAAAACCAACGTCAATGTAATGTGCCACGAATTTTTTAAAATAATGTCTGGCCTGCGAAATAATTGTAATAAAATCATTGTACTAACGATACCTCCCATACCCAAATATGAGGTCGATCCGGAACATTGAGCCACCTTGAAAGGATTCAATACATTCCTCATGAATCAGGGTGATGGGGTGCAAACTCTTATAGTGGATACCACAACAGTTTTTTTTTAATTCGAGTGGTATAGCACTCGAGTTTTTTGAGAGGTAATTTATGACATCTGAATAGTTTGTTAGCTATCAATGTAAATAAATATGAGTGATGTTTGGTAATTTGTATTTATGTCGATATTAATCAATCTGTTTCTTTTCAGAACGTATACAGGTGGTAGGCCGGACCTGATTCACCTCAATGAGTCAGGACTCCTCAGATTACTGCATTTACTAAAACCATTTTTGTAGTGCTGGTGAAATATTTGAATAGGGTTTTATAATATGGCTCTTGGCGAACCTTTTCCCTTAAAAAAAAGGTAACGCGCCTGTGGTAGTACCTCTTATGTGGCGAGGAAATCTATCAATACAACTAAAACTTGGACTAAACCTTTCTAGATATTTGTCATCTCGTCTATCCGTCCGTATACCTATATTCAAAAGAACCGCCATAATTGTCTATAACTGAGCAATTGATTAACTCATTCTTTTCTTACATGTAGATATCAATAATAATACGAAAAATTAGACAGATACGTAGTACCTTCTGTAAAAAACGAAGTTTAGTTTAGAATGTTGTTTAGTTTTTCCAATAAGATGCTATTAAGATATGGAAACCTTGAATTTTATTTACATATGTTTATGCAGTAATCCTCAACGAGAAAACAAGAACCGATTTAAATTTTTAGAATCAGTTTTTGTCGTAAAACGTAATACTTATATCTTATAAAAGGTGTTTTTTATAGAGGTATAAAATTTTAAGTTGGGAACACTTTTTTAACTGGTGGCCATTTTGTCAGCTGTCAAGTGATTTATGTTTAGTTTGGTTTGGCATTTCAACATGAATAGACTGACGCCTGAACAACGCTTCCAAATTGTACAAATTTATTTTGAAAATCATGGTTCTGTTCGAAATACGTATCGCGCACTACGTCCATTTTACGGTCAACATAATCGTCCATCAGAGCAATTAATTCGATTAACTATGGAACGTTTTCGTACCACGTTTACTCTAAATGATAATACGCGTTCACAGAGATGTCGTACAGTGCGTACAGAAGAAGTCATTGCTGCTGTAGAGCGTAGCGTAGAGGAAGAGCCGAATCAGTCTATCCGCCATCGTGCACAGGAATTGGATATGTGTCCATCCACTTTATGGAAGATTTTGCGGAAAGATCTTGGTTTGCGTGCTTACAAAATCGAAATCGTGCAAGAATTGAAGCCACACGATCACCTAGCAAGGCGTAGATTCGGTGAACGGCCCAAAACAAGATTGCCGTTGATTCCGATTTTCATAAGCGAATTTTGTTTAGCGATGAAGCTCACTTTTGTTTGAATGGATACGTCAATAAGCAAAACTGCCGTATTTGGAGTGATGGTAATCCTCAAGTGTATGTTGAGACATCGTTACATCCAGAAAAACTGACTGTTTGTTGTGCTTTATGGGCTGGTGGAATCATTGGTCCGTACTTCTTTAAAAACGATGCTGGTCAGAACGTTACAGTCAATGGTGACCGCTATAGAGCCATGATTATTGACTTTTTTCTTCATCGATTGGACAACAGCCAACCACTTGGAGAACAACATTCGCCGCGTTATTGCCGATATACAGCCACAAATGTTGGAAAAAAGTCATCGAAAATTGGGTCTCCAGATTAGACTACGTCCGAGCCAGCCGTAGCGGTCATATGCAAGAAGCCATATTTAAATTATAATGCCCGAAGATTATCTTTCGAATAAAGTAAATTTCATGTCAATTTAAAAACTTCATCTTTGTTTTATTCCATTTCAAAGTTCTATACCGCTATAAAAAACACCAGTTATGAGCAATTAGCACCATCTTAATTGCAGATGTCAAAAATATTAGATATGTTTCTTAAAAAAAAATTGCTCAACAATAATTCTTTCGAAAACATAGTATTCTGAAAAGAAAAGGAACTCGTGTTTGTTTTAATTGGAAATATTTATTTTTAATTAACTGTGCCTAAACTACGAGAAATAGATGGCGAATACGAAATTTTGATATTAATTTTAGGATATACATATATCTAAACAAAATGTGCTGATAAGATTTATGATTGATTTTTTAAATACAATGTATTTTTCTAGCTTGTTGCTTTAAAGGCTAGATAGCGACAATACCACCACAAACCACCTAAAAAAGATTATAATACAGTATAACTCTCTTGAATCAGCTGATCGAAAAATTTGCGCGGCAAGGGGAAGAGGCCCGTGCCAAGATGGAGGGGGGAGAATAAATTAGGCGCAAAAGGGCAGGCAACCAACATTACTACTCAGTATTTTCATTTGCATAAGATCTAGCTGTATATTTTTATTTACGAAAATATCTTTATTTCTACTAACGGTTTATAATCGATTAACGAACAATTTTATGCCAGTATGTTTTATGTGTATATTAACAAATAAAAACAGAGGTATTGTGCGGAAACCGATCACTAACCGTTCGTCGAAACGGTTTCATACAACGACGTAACCGCATGAGACAAAAATGGATAACCAAATGTAATCGCGCATGTGCATCGCAATGTTTTAGGAAACTGGATATAAAAATAATTTCTTGTCGTTATCACCTCTGTTTTGACTTGCAACCCACTAAACAAATACCCCGTTTCGTCACTTGGTACTTTCCTCTCTATAAGCAAAATCGTTTGTATCGAGTTGAATATCTATTTTAAGTGATTTGTGAATACCACCCCATCTGGCTATATAGTTTGCCACATTTACATTAGATGTCAAGCTTTGTCGCCTCTATAGGCAACCAGGTCAACACAACGATGACAACATGGTTTAGTATTCTATTATCAAGCCCGCATGACATGTTTATTTTAGTATAATATACCTATTTTCGTATGCACTTTAAAAAATTTTTTTTGTGCACAAAAATTTTCAATGAATATATTTCTTTTTCGTCGTTTAACCTACTTGAAAATTTGATACTTATACATACGTATTGCCGCGTTATGAAACGCCCTGCAACTCAGCTCTCCGTAGGAATTTTCCCGTAAAATTCGACATGCGCTTTTCCCGTATGATTCCGAGCAACTTTTATTCAGACATTTTCGATATTTGACTAACTTGAAAATTGAGGCTCATATTCAACTTTAAAAATGCTTAGGGAACAGGGAGGTATGAACTAAAACACGGATTGTACAACGAATTTACTTTAATCTTGGCAAATTTAATTGATTCTTAAAGATTTATTGTTTGTTAAAATGATATTTTTATTTAAGTTAATACTAATGGATTTCAGTAAAAATAAAAGGAAATATTAATTGACACATAAACTTTGTAGCCGATGGGAAGTGAACGTTGTGCACCTATCCTACCGTTCGTCTCCGACTCGGCGGCAAGAACTCGTACGATGGTTAATATTCACCGGCACTTGCCGTCTATTCGACGGCGTGTCTATCGAATGCAATCTCATATCAGGTCATTATACAAAGGGGAATTTATAACTTTTTAATGCACTTTCGCTGAGTTTTGTACTGTTTTTCTGCTTATAGATGCCTCTAATAATGATTATTTAAGTATTTTACGTATTACCAACTACCTTCTTATTATATATTCGTATGTACGAAAATTTTTCAGAACGCGACAATCGTACCCAGTGGTGTACTTATTATTTCCCCTTGTTCGTTTTAATAAGCAGTTGCAAGTTTCAATATAATGATTTCTTCTTGATGATCTTCATAATAACCTGTAAATTCAGTTTAACTCGGATTCTTCCGGTCGTATTTCATGGCACTCGTTTAGTTTTGAAAGTATATTTACCTGTTTCATAAGTAATTCTCTTCGAATTCATTTTCAATACGTTTGTGAAGGTTAGATGTCAAATATTTGTTATTATTTGAATTTAGGTTCTGTCTTTCGCGTTCGTCTCTCAGCATAGCCAACCGTTAGTTTGAAAAATTCCCTAATTCATTTTATAATTCCCTGCTGTTGGACGATTTCATGTGGTAACGTCTATTTCCGTTCTTGAAGGCGCTTCCCTCTCGGCGTTGATGTGAACAACACGTATAGGATCTTATCTACGGTTGAACCTTGTGGCTTGGTATTTTTGGTCTATGAAGGACTATGACTAGTTTAGTGGATTTAATTGACCCAAGGGAACAAAATACCTCTTAGATTGCCTTAAGAACTATCGTTCCTTCGTTTTAATGCTTCAGTTGAAAACGGATGGATAATTTCAACCGAAATTTTCTGTGTGCTCCAAGAGGTGAGTTCTTAGTCACATGTTTCGCCATTTTTGCTTTTTCTAATTTTCCGTTTATCTTTTCATATTTTAGGAGCTTTTAGTATCACTTTACGGTTACGAAGCTGTTGATGTAACTTTCAGTTACAATCATGGATGTATTATATATGGATAGCGTCTAATATACTAAACAAGTGCAGCGCATTGACTCCAACATTAGAGTGAGAGGTTGCACAAGTGAGATAGAGCTAGAATAGGCAAAGGATTCATATACGCCCATAAGATTTACATTGTTATTTTGGTTTCGTTTAGGTATTTATCCGTTTATCTCGTTTAATATTGATCGGATACCGACTTAAATATATGAAATGCGTAGCGGAATAAATAGAGAATAACTTGTAGTTTGGTTTTTATTATAGATACCTAAGTAAATACTATTAAATATTGTAATGTGAAATTTGATTTATAATAAAATCAAGACAATGTGAGTTTTACTCTTTAAATTAAAATTTGGGGTTTAAACAAATTAATCTCAGGGGTTCGTGAATTCTTTGCTCTACAGCGGGTGTAGAGAACAGAATACGAGAGCTTATCGTACGTTGAACAAAATACCCAAGTAAAAAAAAAAAAATTCTAAGTTAAAAAAAAATTTTTACAAGACAAAAAGATGTTTTACAAAAAAAAATAATTTTATTTTCTTCAATAAACCTATAAAAAAATTAGTTTACAGTGTGCAGAATGGCGTGGCAAGCACCACAACTAAATTATTACCTATAAAGACTCTTTTTGGTAGTTTTGAAATTTTTCCAACTTTTAGTTGGGACTTAGAAAATTTCTGTATATAAAAAAAATTTAAATTTTTAAATTTTTCAAATATTAATTTGGACTAAAAAAAGAATTTACTGTTTTAAAGAGAAAATATTAATTCTTAAAATTTTTGACCTTAAAATTAAATTAAAATTAAATTACCTTATCTTACGTGTGTGAGTGAGTGTGTGTGTGTTATTTTGGAAGCTTCTGTCTTCGCGCGCCTATAGACGGATGGTGGATGGAGAGACGTCTTTTTCGTAGGGGTAATTAAATTCGGTAGAAGTTTTGGATGTTTATAAGTACTTATTCGAAAATAATCGTTGATTAGAGCCCACGGTGCACCGGGTTAATTTACAAAATTTACATAGGTAGAGATAAACGCTTTGTACGAAGATAAAATGCAAAAAGCGGAAGTTTGTTGCTCTCGCACGGCTTTTTATAGGTGATTCGCAATTGTCTCTAAATTTCATCAGAAATACCTTTTGATAGTTATCTGTCAATCACGGCAATCAACGATCGTTGATGGATTAATTTATGCGCGTCCGGTCGAATATTTGTTGTATACAGGGTCACCGAAAAGTTGTAGATTTTAATTACCACCTACTTTTTGTTCTTTGAATGCCCCTAACTGGCTGGTTTTTCTTCACTCGTGTATAGTATTTAATTGTGTGATTTTGTTACAATATTGGTGTGCACTTCTGTACAAAATAAATGATTTGAAATTAATTAATTACCTTATAAAATATGATGGTCATTATTGTGGTGCATTTAACATCTTTCTGTCTTTGTCGTTGGCTGGACTTAACATAAGATCTCTGCTGAGCAACACCCCCCTTCTGCGTCAGATGGCTACTGAGGCAAATCATGACATCGACTCGCACATATGCAAGGAAAATACCGATGGTGCCAACTTGAAGAGTTGCGCCTCCTCTATCATTTGATAGTGTTGACTTGGATTTAAATGAGTTAATTTTAAACAAATACCTCGCATGTGTGCAATCGTGTTAATGTTACATATTTTATAAAATAGAATTAAATTAAATTGAAGAAATACACAGATCAGCTAGTTGGTTATAGTTTAATGAATATTCAATTAATTTAGTGTTTTTTTTTCTTTTTTAGATTACCTACAGCTGGATCATCTGTCAACTGCCAAGTGGAATTGTAAACATTGACTATAACATTACAATATATTAAGAAAGCCCATCAATGCGTTTCCCCATATAGGTATGAAATATATGTAAAATCTTCCGCACAAATAATATATAAAACTTACCTTTTAGCGTTATATGGGTAAGGTGGTGCATAAAAAAATATTCGTAAGCAAGATTTTCCCAATATATTAAATGAAATTAATTTTTAAAGTGATTTATGGGATATTCATAATCTTTGTGCCAAAAATCACAAAACCATTTTCAATATCTTTGTCTCAGGTATTGGCGCGTGAAATATACAATTACCATAAACTAAAGGAATACATAAAATTCGTATAATGAGCATGAAATAAACTAAATCAAAAATTAATTCTGATTAACAAAGAAAAAAAAATGTATTGCTCAAATTTAAACAAACATTAAAATATTAATTTATTGAAACTTAAACTAATACAAAATTATTTATTGGCGTTTAAATATTACCATCTTTGTATGAATCTGCTTAATTCTTACGCCTCCTGCATTAATAGTGTTATTGTAGTGATGCAATCTCAAAATGAAATAATTGTGTAAAATTAGTTTAATTAATTGGTAATGGTGCGAATTTAATGATTGTTGTTCATAAAAGTGATTCTGCAAGTTTTTAAAATAATATAACGCTAAAAGGTAAGTAGGTAGATATTATATATTATTTGTGCGGAGGATTTAACATATATTTCATACCTATATGGGGAAACGCATTGATGGGCTTTCTTAATATATTTAATAGTATTTACTTAGGTATCTATAATAAAAACCAAACTACAAGTTATTCTCTATTTATTCCGCTACGCATTTCATATATTTAAGTCGGTATCCGATCAATATTAAACGAGATAAACGGATAAATACCTAAACGAAACCAAAATAACAATGTAAATCTTATGGGCGTATATGAATCCTTTGCCTATTCTAGCTCTATCTCACTTGTGCAACCTCTCACTTTAATGTTAGAGTCAATCCGCGAACAGAATGCGCTATCCATATAATAATACATCCATGGTTAGAATCTTATTGTAACCTCGTTACAAATTATATTCTACAATTTTTGGCTAACGACTGGTTTACGTCTCGATTACCTACCTAGTAAAACTGTTTGGTACGTCACCATCATCCCCTGAATTCTGGAATAAAGTATCTTAAGGTCCCAGATACTCCGAACAACATTTATAGTAGCTCGCCCAGCAAATCTCTTGTGAGGCTTCCGAAGAGGTCCTCCGACATCTCTACAGGTCACATTCATTTCATTTATTTTATTCGGGTCACTATAATAATCATTGAATAAGCCATCGGCTTAAATTGCTGAAGTTAATTATTTATTTTCATTTGTTTGCATGTAAAACGTAAGTTTTTGTTAAAGTTTCTTTAATTGATTATAAAATGTAACTTTTCTTTTTAAATTCCAAACTGTTAATTTATTCTTGGTAAAATTGAGTAGATATAATTCATTTGTTTCACACAATTTTTGGTTTTCGTAAAGTACTCGACATATTTTGCTCGAGATATAAAGTAATATATTTCTAAATTATTTACCACCTAGTATACTTGCATGGTTCAATCTGTATTATTATACATATTTCCAACTAATTTGAATTGACATAAACATGCAAGAATTTTATGTGAGGTAACAGTCTGCAGATTGGAACTGGTATAGTGTGTTCCTAGATATATACAGATATAGTCTATTTCAAAATATTTAAATTGTAACAAGTCACTTAAGGAATATATCTACGAATTTTATTTTTATTATTATTTACAACGTACTGTCTACATTTATTTTTTTTGTTTTATTTCTATTAAATAACGGTTTATGCCTACAAATTTACTTGCGTTTGATATTATCGAACTACCTCGAACTACTTATTACTTGCCTTCTATTTTCCGGGGAAAGTATCCATTGAATCTCGAAGATAAAAGAAAAACAGTGGCGTACCCTTTTTAACATCTGTTCCCACGACCGTCTTCACTGAGATAAGCCGTCTTCGAGGATTCAACCCCATCATCAGGTAGGTCGAAAGTGTCGGTGCCTAACACCATTCCGAACACCTTTCCGTGTGTCTTTTCTTATTTTATTGATTTTTATTTTCGTCTCTGTTTTTGAAACCGATAGCCGCGTCGCGCGCGCCATGCGTGTGTCGTGTGCGCGTAACAGCACTTGGGACTTCAAACAAGTGGCCATCTGGATCTTCACCTTCTTCTGCCAATGCATTACGCAGTCGATCTTGTAACTCCTTCTTCTTGCCCGTGGTTTCAATGTCGCGTTTTTTAATAAAATGTCTTTTTAATGACACTTGCGTCGATCTTAATTATAAATTTTTAGGCGTAACATTAGGAGTAATTTACGCACTCAGCGCTAGCGACATCCGGTCGCTTCATGAACTGGTTTAGAGTAAAATAAATATGTATATCAATAATAGCTCATAGTAAAATCATTGAAGGTGTAGGGGCTGGGGAAGAGCGTTAGCTTCGGCAATTGTCGTGTCACAGGACGGTCACATCTACTGTCCAATCATTAAACGAAGCTGGTGTACGAGTCGATGTCATGTTTGGTTCAGTAGCCATCTGACGTAGAAGAGGAGTGTTGGTCAGCAGAGGTCTTATTATAAGTCCAGCCAACGACAAGGACAGAAAGATGTTAAATGCACCACAATAATCTCAATCATATTTTATAAGGTAATTAATAAATTCTATATCATTTATTTTGTACAGAAATACACACAAATATTGTAACAAAAGCACACAATTAAATTACACCCACAGAGCCAGCCACCAGCCATTTAGGGGCTTTTTAAGAAGAAAAAGTAGGAGGTAATTAAAATTGACAACTTTACGGTGACTCTGTATAACACAATTTTTGATCGGACCTGTAGAAATTAATCCATCAACGACCGTTAATTATCGTTATTGACAGAAGACTATCGAAAGGTATTTCTGAAGAGATTTAGTGACAATTGCAAAACATCTATAAAAAGCTGTGCGATAGCAACAAACAGTCTTTTTTTGCATAGATTGTTGAACTGAACGTTTGCTCTACGTAAAATTTATTAAATAGCCACGGTGCACCGTTGGGCCCAAATAAACGATTATCTTCGATTAAAAGTACCTACTTTAAAACATCTAAATTTTCCCCGAATTTTTAATTACCCCTACGTCCTGCCATCCACCATCCGTCCAGACGCGCGAAGAATTTCGAAAGAAAGCTTTCGAAATCTCACACACACACTCACACACGTAAAATAAGGTAAATTAATTTTAAGTAATTTTAAGTTTTAAAATTTTAAGAAAAATATTTTTTTTATAAAAAATAAAACAGTAAATTTTACGAAAAATTTTATTTGAAAAATTTAAAAATTTTTTCAAGTAAATTTTTTTAAGGTTCTTACTCGTTGGCATTTAAGCTTCGTTTTCATCTTTCAGCATTGCAGCCCTTGCTGCTTCTGCTTTCCTATGATGTAATTCTAACTTGATCGCAAAAGACCCATTTATTAGTTGCATCAGCAGATCTTTATTTTCATAGAGGTCACACACAGAGCACGTCTGACCTTGGCCTACCATATCCCAAGTTAGGAAAATCTTGATTGAAAACGTCTGAAAAGTACGGATATTTGCAACGGTGTCTGGGTATTTTTTCTTGAAAGTAATATATAAACGGTTTACATTAAGATCTGGACTAAGAAATTGTTTTATTGACCTATTCCGGCTATAATGATTTTCTTATATTGGAAATGAATTTATATGGACTTTTATTTGCTCCCTTAGCTCAGGAAAGTACTTCCTTGGCTTGTTCGCCTTACCCCTATTATCTTTGTACACTGTTTCACCTTGCTTTTTCTTCTCCATCAGAACTTGTACCCTTTTGTGGGAAAGGGCAAATATGTCTGAAAATGTTTTTCTGCACACTTTTACATGATTTCCTTTACCATCAGGAACACCATAGTACATTGCTTCCGACTTTCTGCAGGATCCTCATAATGGCCATGGCGCCTTCTATTTACAGGGACAACTTGAATGAGCCCAAGAAGGTAAGTACTTTGTTTCTTGTGATCATTTATTTTATAATAGTGTGATATACATGTTTAAGACATACACACACACACATTGCATTCTCCTTCGACACACACAAACACACCGGACAGACACATATACTCCGATACGAACAGCAACCATATACGCATACATTTATTTATTCCATTGTTAGTTTGTTATTTAAATATTTAAGTTAAATTAAGTGTTGTCTACATTGAATTCTCCCTTCCATACATAACACAAGTGACGACGAGGACAAACGAAAAATAAAGGTACAAAGAAATTACGTTTATACAATTAGAGGTTAGGAGGAAAAAAAACCACAACCACCGGCAACGTTTTTTTGTTTCTCCATACAAACGTAAGTACATTTTACATACATCTTATATACATACGCTATTTTACGTACATTATATAACATTTATTTTTTACAATATATGTATTTACATGCATATACATATTACAAATACCGAACCTTAGTGTACATGACCATAGCACAGAATAGACGAGAAGCGACACTAGTCGTCGGCGCCTTTGATCTTTCAAGCACGCCATTTTGAGAAGGGTAACTTGTCAAATAAAAGGCGGCAAAATATGCGAGTTTAAATTCAATTTAAACATAGTCGATAATTTTATCATAAAATTATATTTACTTACGAATACATTATATACACAGAATGGAAAAGGATTAATGTAGTATTTAAAATTATAACATTTATTTAAATATGTATTTACTGTATAAATACATATTTGAATGCGTGTGGTGTGAAAAAACTGCTTCGCTGTCTTAGTTTAAAATATAAATGAAAGTACAAGGAGATATACTTATTAGGTGTATTCTTTCATACTGATCTAAGTGAATGTATTCAGTTAAGGCGAATATGTTCAGTTAGATTGCATTCTTTTGAAACCATTCATACCTCTATCTTTTTCCAAAATAAGGATTGCAATCACTTTGTGTGGACCGGCAATTTACCACTTCAATCACATAGGGGATTGTCTACATGCCATTTTTAACTAATAGGATAATTGTTTTTAAATAATCACACGTAAACACAAACAAACGTAAACACCACGTGACACCACTCACTGATTAGAAACCCTTTTCAAAATGGCCGCTGACCATGTGACTACATTCGCGTCCCCACCATCAGTGTCGCTTATGGTCTATTCTGTGACCATAGTTTCCTACCATTCAGGGGCCTGTACCATTTAACCTATGTAGGCCTTGATAGCCCTCTAGGCGCTTATTTCCTGTACGTTTTGTGTTCAGTTTCCTTTTTATTTCCCAAATTTTCTTACGTACGTAAATTACAAAATTATTACGAAATAGAACAAACATTAAGCGAAATTGCTAACACTTTACAAAATTTACAAGCAAATCAGACCGAACTAGCAAAACAACTTCGACAGACCTAATATAAACAAAGTAAATCTACACGGTATCAATTTACAAGGATTTGATGAAACAAACGAAGACTTTAATGCATACATGCAAAGATTGGACAATTATTTAAAATTACGAAATTTAGACGACAGTACTGCTGAAAATGACGAGAAATGTGCACAAATATTGATAAATTGTTTGGAGCCAAAACATTATCAGATACTTACAAGTCTTACGGCACCTGATTTGCCAAACACACAAAAATATAAAGATTTAATTGAACTCTTACGTCAATATTTTTGTCCAAAACCAAGTGAAGTAGTCGAACAGCATAAATTTGTAATGAGAAAACAACATGAAAGTGAAAGCATAGCAGCTTATCAAGCCGAATTAAAGAAACTAACCACAAACTGCAATTTTAAATGTGATCACTGCAAAAAGTCAACTATGGGCACTCATTTACGTGCACAGTTTGTCAGAGGGGTGAGAGATAATGATATCAGGAAAAATTATTACAACAATCTCAAATTACATTTGATGCTGCTGTTAAAATGGCATTGTCTATTGAAGCATCTAAAGCGGAGAGCAAGGAGATGCAACATTATGTTCCTGTAAATCATATTAAAAACCCTAAGAAAAGTTTCTCCAAAAATAATAATCAAAATCTTAATAAAGGAAAAGTAAGGAAAATGCTATGTTACAAATGTGGAAAAGAAAATCAGTTAGCGAATACATGCAAAGCTAAAAACCTAAAATGTAAGGGTTGCGGTCAGGATGGAAATTTATTCTATAAATACGCTGGTTGAGAAAAATAATACGAAGAAATTTATTGTTAAGGTACTTATAGAAGGTCGACCATGCAATATGAAGCTGGATACGGGAGCAGCATTATCAACAATTTCCTACAAAACAATTAGACGAATTTGTCCAGATATTGAATTACAGAAGACTACAATTAAATTACGTACATATTCAGGGGAAATTTTACATCCAGTAGGAATGTGTATCGTAAATGTACAGTATGAAACCCAAAATGTATCCGCAAAATTATATATATTACAAGAAGATGTAGAAACTATTTTAGGAAGAGATTGGTTAAATATAATAAGGATAGATTGGTCGGAATTTAATAATGTACGCCAAGTTACAAACACTAATTACGAAAATGAAATGAGTAATTTACTAAAAAGATACGAAGATTTATTTGAACAAAAGTTAGGATGCATTTCGAATGTGAAATGCTCGTTCAAAATGGAGGAAAATGTAAATCCTGTTTTCATTCGCCCGAAACCAAATACCTTACGCATTACGAGATAAAGTAGAAGAAGAACTTGACAGACTAGAGAAATTGGACATTATTGAAAAAACTACCTACGCAGAATGGGGAGGCCCAATAGTACCAGTAGTTAAACGGGACGGAAGCATTAGAATTTGTGCAGACTACAAAGTAACTATAAATAAAAACATTAAAGATGATAATTTATCCTATACCACGAATCGAGGATCTTTTCGCAGGAATCAGCGGTGATAAATACTTCAGCTGCCTGGACATACACAAAGCTTATTTACATGGGGGTTGATGAAGAAACTGCAGCTCTACAAACGATAAGTACCCACAAGGAGAACTTCAAAGTGAAACGTTTGATGTTTGGAGTAAAGATTGCACCAAATACGTGGCAACGATATATGGACCAGATATTGGTGGATATTAAAGGAGTAGTATGTTTTTTCGATGACATACTGATAAAAGGTGCTACACAGAAGGAATTATTGCAAACAACCGAAGAAGTTTTCAAACGTCTACAGAAATTTAATTTGCATTTAAATAAAGATAAGTGCAAGTTTTCTTGGACGAAATTGCATATTTGGGACATAAAATTGACAAAGATGGTCTACATCCATTATACGATAAGGTTGAGGCAATTACAAATTGCCCTCGACCAAGAAATGTTTCAGAAGTACGTATATTTTTGGGACTTATTAACTATTACCAAAAATGTATACCAAACCTAGCTGCAAAACTAAACCCCATCAATAACTTACTAAGGAAGAATATGCAATTCAAATGGACTCAAAAGTGTGAAACGACTTTCCTACAGTTAAAACGTGAAATAGGCAGTCCTAAGGTATTGATCCAATACAATCCATCGTTACCCCTAATTCTTGCTACAGATGCGTCGCCGACGGGGCTGGGCGCAGTTATATCTCACGTTACAGAGGATGGTTTGGAGAGACCGATAGTATTCGCCTCACGATCACTGTCGCAGTCGGAACGGAACTATAGTCAAATTGACAAGGAGGCTACAGCCATTGTTTGGAGACTGAAAAAGTTCTTCCAATATTGCTATGGCAGACATATAATTCTAATAACGGATCACAAACCATTAACACGTATATTACATCCCCAGAAAGACCTTCCAGCAACATCTGCTGTTAGATTACTACATTATGCCAATTTCATGGCTGGGTTTAAGTATGAAATTCGCTACCGAAATACGAAACGTCACGGAAACGCCGATTATCTTTCAAGATTTGCACGGAAAGACGACGACATTCCGAGGAATTTCACGGAGGATTCTATATTTTACTTACATCAATTAGAAAGCATGCCGGTAACCAGTACAGAATTCCGAAGAGAGACGAGGAAAGACCCAGAGTGCATCGAAATAATGAAATCTTCACGAAGTGGAACGGGATTACCAGATGGTCAAATTTACAACGGAAGATTGGTGTATACTTAACGGCATAAGAGTCATGGTACCCAAATCATTGCGAAAAAGAGTTTTAGTAGAGCTACATATGGCACACACAGGTATTGTCAAAATGAAAAATTTCGCACGCAATTATGTGTGGTGGAGAGGCATCGACAAGGATTTGGAAAATGTAGCGAAGGGGTGTAAAGCGTGTTGCTTACAAAAAAATAATCCTAAAGCATTCTCTACACACCCATGGGAATATCCAAAACAGCTTTGGCAGCGTCTACATATTGATTATGCTGGGCCTTTCCAAAAACATTATTCTTTGATCATTGTGGATGCATACTCAAAATATTTAGAAGTGTTCCCAATGAAGTCGATAACCAGTAGGGCGACAATACAGTTATTGAGGGAGACATTTGCACGATTTGGCATACCAATTACCATAGTGTCAGATAACGGCTCACAATTAGTTTCAAGCGAAATGAGGGATTTTTTCAAACCAAATGGAATTCAACGCAAACTCATTGCAACTTATCATCCTGCATCAAATGGGCAAGCGGAGCGCTACGTGCAGACTTTAAAACAAAGTTTAAGGGCCATGGCAAATGAACCAGGAGATATTAGGTATAAATTATGCAAATTTCTTATGCAGTACAGAAAAACTCCACATTCATCTACGGGGAAGAGTCCATCAGAATTAATGTTTAAGGGAATATACAGAACCAGATTGGACCTTTTACAAAAAGACCTAACCAGTATTATGAATATGAGACTACCGATAGAGGAAAAGGTACGCGAATTTTCCATAGGCGATCAAGTACAGATTAGGGTTTATCAGAATAAGATGAACAAATGGATTTTTGGTACTATTACCAGAAGGAGTGGTGCGATGCACTGCAATATTTTAGTGGACGGACAATAATATCGCAGGCACGTAGATCAAATTCGAAGTACAAGTTGTTCAGAAGGAAATGATAGTCAGATGACGCAAATCCCTTCTGCGCGACCTGATGATACAGATGGAGTGGAAAATGAGCCAGAGACAACCCCATTACAGGAAGATAAGACCTTAGCACCAGAAGCATTGGGAAGTTCAGAGACAAGTACACAAGAAATACCCATTCCAGAAAAAGAAGTCACTCGCACCGGAAAATAAAGCAACGGCGTAACCAGAATTACGAAGATCAGACAGGATAAGGAGACCTCCGAAGAGACTGAATCTATGAGGGAAGGAAAGGTATGATATACATGTTTAAGACATACACACACACACATTGCATTCTCCTTCGACACACACGAACACACCGGACAGACACATATGCTCCGATACGAACAGCAACCATATACGCGTACATTTATTTATTCCATTGTTAGTTTGTGTTATTTAAATACACTAAATATTGAAGTGAAATTAAGTGTTGTCTACATTGAATTCACCGGAGTGAAGTTAGCAGCTCATTTTACGGAAACGCCCGAACATACATAGGCGTAGGTGTTATGGAACAAACACAGCTACGTTTGATAAGGATAATTAAGCAACACTTTTGAGCCCAGCATGATAGGAATTATTAAACAGCAAAAAAAAACTAAAGATGAAACACATTACAAGCTACTGAGATTAATAGAGTAGCAGTACATTTGTACAACCTATATGTAATCAATTTATTATCAACTTATTATTTATTAGTTCTTTATTTTTATTATAATTCACAAAATTTACGTACAATACGATATATGCTCAGGTCTCAACGCTCTCAATATGTTAGGGTGGAATTTCACCCTCGTGGACGGCCGGCAAGGGATTTTGTTGGTGGTTGCTGTATGTGTAATCTATGTCGTAATTATTTCTAAGGGGTCGCAAGTTGATACCCGACTGCGTGTGGACGCAGGCATTTTTTCAATATGTTAGGGTGGAATTTCATCCCCGTGGACGGGCGGCAAGAGATTTTGTTGGTGGTTGCTGTATGTGTAATCTATGTCGCAGTTATTTCTATAGGGTCGCAACTTGATACCCGACTGCGTGTGGACGCAGGAATTTTTTCAATATGTTAGGGTGGAATTTCACCCCCGTGGACGGGCGGCAAGAGATTTTGTTGGTGGTTGCTGTATGTGTAATCTATGTCGCAATTATTTCTATATGGTCGCAAGTTGTTACCCGACTGCGTGTGGACGCAGGAATTTTTTCAATATGTTAGGGTGGAATTTCACCCCCGTGGACGGGCGGCAAGAGATTTGGTTGAGACCTGAGCATATATCGTATTGTACGTAAATTTTGTGAATTATAATAAAAATAAAGTACTTATAAATAGTAAGTTCAGGATAAATTGATTGCATATAGGTTGTAGAAATGTACTGCTACTCTATTAATCTCAGTAGCTTGTAATGTGTTTCATCTTTAGTTTTTTTTTGCTGTTTAATAATCCCTATCAAGCTGGGCTCAAAAGCGTTGCTTAATTATCATCATACGTAGCCGTGTTTGTTCCATAACACCTACGCCTATGTATGTTCGGGTGTTTCCGTAAAATGAGCTGTTAAATCTGCTAACTTCACTCTGGTATCGAATTCCCCCTTCCATACATAACAAATAGTCATCAAACAGAAACTTCTTTTCTTCAATGGAAAGTAACTTTACATTTCTTATTACATTTGCACACCTAGAAAATCATTCAAAGAATGATTATTCCAACAGTCATAAAATGTTAATTTTAGGTTAGCTTACATTATTTTCTGTTGGTTGCTTTCTCCCATTTACAATTGCACCTTTATAAGTACTATACTGCTTGCCACACAGTCTTAATCCCCTTCTTTCATTTATAACACTCTCAGATTTTGTTTTGCGTCTTTTTCTTTCTTCCAACACACCGTTCTTTTCGCGCCTTCTATAAATGAATGGCATAACTATTATGTTGATCTCAGACACATAGACCCTTGGATTTATAAAGGGGTATGGACATACTACCGTTTTCAATCAAAATCTCAATTTTTAAGATTTTGGCACTTGGACTCTTTAGAAGTTATACTCTTCAATTATAGTTATACCTATTCACCAAAGATGATCCTTGCGTCACTTAGGTATAATATTATATATCAACGACATTCAAAAAATTATTTTCATATCAAAATACCTATTTGTATGACAAAGACGGCCTGGACGACAGTTTGTATTTCGAAACTTTGCCTAGCACAGACCTACGGTTCGTGCAATTTTTTGAATAAGACAAAGACAAGATTAGTTCGTCGTCTGCGCTTACCATTTGACCGTTGGCGATGTTGCCACAGTTAATTTTTTCACAATATGTTTTTATAATTTACTAAACAAAGTATTTTAAAATTAGGCTTGATACACACATGTGTAGATGTATTTTGAATGCTCATAACAAATTTCAGCAATTAAATCTAAAAGTTAATTGGGTAATCTCTATTCCCCTATCAAGGTAAACGGGAAAAGAGATTGTGAAGTTAATATCGAATATTAATAGACAAAATTGTATATATAGATGTAAAACATTTGTAGAAATATGTGTATAAAGCCCAATTTTCAAATTATATTTGAATAAAATCAAGCAAACGATTTATAGAATTATGTAGATATGAGACTGCTGTAAAATAATCAGCTGGTAGACGACCCTCTCCATATTTCCGCTTCTTCACTTAAAAATTTGACATACATTTGACAATGCATCTCGGTAGATCACTAAACACTTTAAACACTAATAACTATGTATTATTATATTTCCAACTAATTTGAATTGACGTAAACTTTTAAGATTTTATGTGAGGTAACAGTCTGCAGATTGGAACTGGTATAGTGTTCCTAGTTATATACAGATATAGTCCATTTCAAAATATTTAAATTTTAACAAGTCACTTAAGGAATATATTTACGAATTTTATTATTATTTACAACGTACTGTCTTCAACATTTATTTTTATTTTATTTTTATTAAATAACTGTTTATGCCTACAAATTTACTTGCGTTTGACATTATCGAACTACCTCGAACTACTTACTTGCCTTCTGTTTTGCGGGGTAGGTATCTGTTGAATCTCGGAGATAATAGAGCAAACAGTGGCGCACCCTTTTTAACATCTGTTCCCACGACCGTCTTTACTGAGATAAGCCGCCTTCGAGGATTCAACCCCCACCATCAGATAGGTCGAAAGTGTCGGTGCCTAACACCATTCCGAATATCTTTCCGTGTATCTTTTCTTATTTTATTTACTTTTATTTTCGTCTCCGTTTTTGAAACCGATAGCCGCCTCGCGCGCGTTCTGCGTGTGTCGTGTGCGCGTAACATGGCGCATTTCCTAATCCTTTTACCAAAACAAAAGTATTATCAAATTTTGGTGCTCCCATTTATAGTCGCGCGACCATTTATAATCAAGAATATATTATCACGAAGAGGACTGTCATCTCCCTGAGCGAAACATATTCACCAATTTTCTTCATTTCGTGTAGATGCTGTACCTGTTTCCTTGTAATGTGACCAAAATCATTTCAATTTCTTTCATGGTTAACAAATATTTAGTAAAAGTCACATCGTTTTTCTTTTTACGTGTTGACAGAATTACATGCAATATAGCACTATTAACTATTAACGGCTTTTCCAAATTCTTGTTTTACTTATACGTTTTTACATTCCGTATTTCAGTACACAAAAACCACCACAAAAACTACGCATTAAAGACTGAAAGTTCTATTACATTTGATTGCACAACATAAATGTATTTTTGTACTCGCTTATCAAAACCTGTCATTTCACAATTCGATTTGCGTGCGTAAAAAGTCACTTTAAGCACGAGTGCGTAAAAGTAAAGTTGGTACTTCCTGGAACTTGATTAATTTAGTGACATTTTAAAATCATAAATCCCTAACCTTAATAATATGGTCATAAACGATAACGTATTCAACAATATGTATTATTATTATAGTTCTCGTACAAAAAATATTGAACAAACTTCGTGCGTGAAACATTTCGCGAATTCGTGTCCATGGAACTGGTCACTCATTCGCGAAATATGATTTCACGCACTTGGTTCGTAAATAACTATTAAAGCACTCGTAACGTTGATTATGCACTAGTATCATAATATAACGTGCCATCGAAAAAAAACATAATTAGGGTAGGCTATGTAAATGTTTTTGATCGTTGCTTTAGCCACTATCACATAATGACATTTATTACTTGACATTTTATTGTAACTTTAGTTTATAACCTTTATAACCTCAAATTAAATGTCAAGGAATAAATGTCATTATGTGAAACTGGCTAAAGTAACAATCCATTTACATAGCCTACTCTAATTATGATTTTTTTTCGATGTGTCTATACTATACATATACACGTCTTATCCTCAAAACGTCTTTTTTCTAATAATTGTCACTGTCAATACACCTGTCATTCCCTACATATGTATAACAATGCTTGTATGTACATTACTCTACGTTTGCCGTTGATATATTCTTACAAGTTTGAGCCAATAAAAAGAAGTACCATTATCACGTCGATAATCGCCGGCTTGACATGAGATATGTTGGCAAATATTAATTCAACGAGTCCGTAGAACAAACTCTACTTTTCAAGAATAAATTAGACAAACTTAATATCTGAAATTATTGTCATCTTGTTAAAGCTATATTGATTTAACCAAATTTTTAATACATAATCGCCAATTAAAACACTAAATCGACTTTTACAAAGAAACTATGAGATAGCTATAGGGCACCTTAATAATATTTAAAAGAGAAATATAATTAAAATCGAATGACGATGTTAGATAAAGTGTGTTCCTTTTAAAATAAGCAAGTTATTGAGCATCAATGGTAGCCACAATTAGAGGTAAGATTTTAACCACCCTGTATAATTTTTAGAAAACATCTTTATTTTAGCATTAGATGTAATGGTTGTGCTAATGAAATAATACAACTTGAAACACGTAACTTAATACGTACGCCAGGTGCTCATTCTAAATATTGACCTACATTTTCAAAAATTGTTAAATGTCTCAGAAAATGTTGAACCTAGGTATATGGAATATGCTCCTAATGGACCTACACATGCTCCAACAAAAAGATTTTAAATATGTGTTACCGTTTTTTGTATACCAACCGAGGCGAATGTGGTGCCCCACCCTGTATAATTGAAATAATAAAATACATAATAAAACTATTACCATTTACTTTTCTGCAAATGTGATCTGCCCATACAGTGTAGTGAAGTCCTAAGACGCAATTAACAAATATTTCATTGTAATTTATCATTTAAATGTACCGCCGCATTTGTCAGTTAAATTTACCTAGTTATATGGCTTGAAGCGATTTGTCCCTCTTAATTAAAAAGCAGTATAAATAATAATAATATATCTTGTTGCTATAGTTTCATGCGACTTTATAATAATATTCAGCGACTTTAAGAGCATTCGACAATTTTTGCCTCCAGTCCCAAAACATGCCGTTCGTTGCATTCCAAATCATTCAGTACGCGTGCTACTTTAAATCCACATGATACTATGGGATCTCTACGTATTGATAATAGGAAATTATTAAATTATTTTCCTTTTCTGTATGCATTAAATTAAACTCATATTTTTACTTACAAAATTTCGTACCATAGCAGTATTCTTCAACAGCTTTATGAAATAAACTAGTTTGCCCATAACAGCAGTCCTGTTTTTTTTAAATTCAATTCTATATTATTAATTCAATCAATTATATAACAAACATTTATTGAAATAACATTTGATGATCAATTTAATCACTTAATTATTAATTAATAACAAACAGCAGACAAACATTACGCTATCTGCATGCCTTTGTGGCTATTAACAACATTCTTCATTTGAAAATACCAGCCGCCAACATTACTATTTGAAAGAAGATCTCTAAAAGCATCGCACCCTTCAATACTGCTTAAAATACCATATACGGATAAGTCAGCTAAGTTTGGCTTCATGCCTCCTAAAAACGGCATACCCGTATTTTTTACCGCTTTCGCCCATTTATCACATTCTTCATAAAGTGATAACCGAACATTTTCTTTCAAATTATATCTAAAATTAATTAAATCAATTTTAGAATTGAGCAGATTTTCACTTACCTAGTTTTAAGTCTCTTTCCTATTAACCACATAGCATTTGCACCAACGTATATCATCAAATACCTTTCCCAATTGGGAAATAATTTTTCCCAATCACCGGTTTTGGAAAACCAATCAAAAGCTTGATAAGCTTCAGTTCTTGTTCGGTACACATTTGGTGACAAAGTATGAACTAAAACATCGTCAGCCCATCTTCGCCAGTTTCTTTCATCACTAAAAATTATTTATACTATGTACAGTTGGCCTCAAAATTCCACTTACTAACTTAACTTACTTTATTTCGGTTGTTGATCTCGATAAATCTTCTTCGTGGAACATTAAAAAATATTTATTCATTATATCACATTTTTTAGATCCACTATTATCAACAAAGGAAATCAATGGATAACATTTTACAATATCCGTCAAAGAAGTTTTACTAACATCTTCCATATAAGATGCTAACGCAGATATTATCATTGAACTATCGTTCAACGGCTAAAAGTAAATAATTAGGTATAATAATTATATTATTACAACGTCGACATACATACAAGGTGATTGGTGAGAATGGCCTATTAAAAGTATTATACAAACCGAACGGAATTTTAAAACGAAATTTTATGGCTAGATATGGTTAAATATGAACTATCACGTGAAAATATTCTTGAATAAATGTCACTTCCGGTTAACCGGAAGTGGGCATCAACTTCGATTTTTTAAATAGCATGCTATAAAATAAATTACAGATTCGGCTTCTACGACGAATTTTACACATATTTCATGTACCATACTCTATACCTAAATACCATTCCTTAGGAGTTATTCGCAATTAAAGAAAAAAAGTGACAGATACCGATCTTACTTTATAGTGATATTACGTCACGTAGGAGTAAGAGAGACGAATGAAATTTTGCATACGCGCAGCTGATATTGTGTAGTTACACAACATTTGAAGTTCTTCTCTGTAACATTATACAGGGTGTTTGAAAACTTGGTTGCTTATAAATAAGTTCAATCCGCGGAAAGTTGATTTTTTTAATGGAAAGGTATATATGTATTTTCTTAGATATTCTCATTCTATAAAAGATTCTCTTTTAATCCGTATTAGGTGTTCCTGTACCTAAAATGGAAGGTGAATAAGTTATAACGATTTAATTAGCCTCCGTATCTAAAATGCTCAGATATGTCAATTTACTGAAGCAAAGCTGCTTAGTTCATTTGTTTTGCATATACTTACTTGCCACTTATTTTGACGTTTGTTATTTTGTTAATCGTATTTGAGTAAACTGTTGCAACTAAATTATGGAAAATAGGCCGTATACAAATGAAGAAATCATGAGTTTATTTATTATACATGGTGAATGTAAGAAAGTAATAGAACGAAGACGCCGAACGTTTAACGAAAAATATCAACATTTAAATCCAATGCCTAGCAAGAAGTTTAAAAGAATTGACATATTTTGATGTATATCCACAGGCATCTATTAGAAGTCCGTCTAATGACCTAAACAATTCTAAAAAAGCACAAAATGCACGATTATGCCATTATGCCAGTACAACAGATTAAAGTATGTGATCATATGGCAAGCATGCAACAGAATCCTACGTTTTTGGCTAATGCCTCAGAAACGGTAGCCATATCGAACCATTTAGATCCCTGAAAATTCTCAGAAATCGTTTTTAAACTTCTCGCTGATCATTGGTTGTAAATGATATCTTTCTCTAAATGTTTTATACGTTTTTTTTTCCTACTATTTCATTATATTCACATTGCATAATAAATAAATTTATGATTACTTAATTTAGTGTATTTTCAATGCTAATTAATTACACTAAGGAAAATGTATTGTACAGAAGCGACACAATCTGTATGTTATTATAGGTAATGTAAAAATTATTAATTGCATTGTTATAAAGCACGAAAAAATAGTAAAATTACAATATGTATACAATAATAAATATAATAATTTCTTGTTGTTGTAAAATACATTCTCATATTGGGTACGATAGTTATTGTACAGTACAGAAATTCCGACATGGGGGAGCTGGCTGTCCCTGGCCCCCATCTAAAATTGACTATATCTTCTAAACCGACGAGGTACAAAATTTTTATTTTTTGGTACAAAACGGTACAAAATGGGTACAAAATTTTAGTCCAGAAAGAATTTTAAAAATTGACTATATCTTCTAAACCGACGAGGTACAAAATTTTTTATTTTTGGTACAAAACGGTACAAAATGGGTACAAAATTTTAGTCCAGAAAGAATTTTAAAAATCGATTGTGGGAGGGGGGGAAGGGGGCTGGCGACATGCAGCCATTCACGGCATGTGTTTCCCAATCCGATTACACATCCGGATTTATTTAAGAAGTAGTTGAGCGCAACAAACAACAAGTTTCTTATTAACTTAAGCCATGAATATATATATAGGCATTATAGAATTTGTGGTAAACATTTTGATAAAAATGATCGAGGATATAAAAATATCTTGAAGAGGATAGCCTACCCTAAATATTATTTGTCAGGTATGTCCAACTTGAGAGACCAGTATGCTCATGAATCTCGCTAACATTTTCCTTATGTAAACTGCTAGGTATAATAGATATAATAAGTTTGTTGCATTAGATGTGAATTTTGTAGCTGGGAATTTCTAATTAGTTCTGTGCATTAAAGCAAATGTAATTTGTATGAAGATCTACGAAGTTGCAGTCTCTTGCAAGAAATTAAATTTATTGTAATGCAAAGTCTTTATTTACTATTTATTATACTTCAGATACAATTCAGCATGATGACTCTCACCAAGATATAGTTCTAATGAAGAAGATATGGAGCAAGAAGATCCTCAGCCAACAACAAGTAATTCTGCAGCAACAACAGACATTCCAGAATTAAATGTGGAACATGTTTTAATGGAACATTCGTATCATGACTGTTCTGTTTGTCAGGCGGGTGCTTCAGCTAGCAGTTCACACCATTTACCCACAAGGTTAGCAGTTTCACCACTTTCGTATAAAAAAGGTACACAAATTTATGTATACTATATAACTGTTAAATGTTTACTTCATTTATTCAGTACATAATATCAAACTTAAGCTTTCTAAAACTAAAATAATTAAAGAGTTTAAAATTATTTGCTGTAGAACAGTAAACATTTAATATAAGCAAATACATTTGATAAAAGAAAATTTATATTACATGTAACATACATACGTTCTAGGAATAAGAGGTTAATGACATTATCAAATACGAAGGCAGTGGAAGTATCTCCAAAGGCAATGTTCTTTTATAAGGAAGCAACTATTTTCAAAAAAAAGTATTTTTCCCAAAGAAAGATATCCCCGAATTATCGCAGAAGACTGAAAGATGCTGCTACTCTTGCTAATAAGCAAACATTTACAAAGCTAACCTGTAATTTAAGTGAAATAACCCGGACTTTGAAAGCCAGTTGAGGTGTGCTACAAAAAGACCACGAGGCTGGCGATTCAGTACACGTGATAAAATAACTGTTATATAAGCAAACATGTTCAGGCTATAAGTTTTTATCAAGAATGTTTAATTTACCGTCAAGAGTGACACTAATGAAATTGTTAAATAGAATTGATATCAAACCTGGCATCAATAAATCTGTATATGAAGCACTGAAAGATATGTCGTCAAATTTACATCAGCGTGAGAAGTATTACTTTCTACTATTTGATGAAATGAGTCTATCACCAAATTTATCCTATAATATGCAAAGGACATGGTTGAGGGTTTTGAGGATATTGGTAATAGCAGAACAAGTAAAATAGCAGATCACGTTCAGGTAAGCTATCTATCTAAAAATAAGCACATGGTCAGCAGATAATAGGTAGGTCTAAAGGGTTCTCTCTTATTTTCAGGTCTTTATGTTACGTGGAGTATACCGGAAATGGAAGCAACCTATACATTTCCAGTATGTACAAGGTGCTGTAAAATCAGTACAATTACTTAGAACCATAAAAGAAATAATAGAAATGGTGATTGCAAGTGGTTTTATAGTTCTTGGTACGATTTGTGATCAAGGAGCCAACAATGCAATTATTTAATTAAGGAAGCCCAAAATATGTATTTGAAATATGTATTTGAGAAAAGGAGATACTCTTTATGAGAATGTTTTTTTTATTGGAAATCATAAGATTATCCCCTGTATGATACACCGCATTTGATTAAAGGAATAAGGAACAATTTACTATCAAAAAATATATATTTTACTACTAACAATAAGGAGAAAGTGGCAAAATGGCAGGATATTTATATTGCTTGGCAGCTAGACTGTTTCAGCTGTGATCTAAGAATCATGCCTAAGTTGACCGAACATCATGTGAATAGAGAATGTATTAAGAAGATGAAGGTGTCTGTATGCACCCAAGTATTTAGCCGTACTGTTTCCTCAGCGATCAACCTCATGGCTAAGTCAGGTAAGTATTTAGATACAATTTGTAAACTAAATTATAACCAATTATTTACTAGAATACCAACACGATAATATTAAAATGGAGAATCGAACTGCAGAAACAGCAGAATTTTTGAAGTTTTTTGACAATGTTTTCGATAGTGTAAATGGTTGTGGGCTGTTTAATATTCATGGAAAAATATTAAGAACAGGCGTTGATGTACTATCAGCACAGACCCCACAGACAGAATTCTGGTACAATGCAGTGAAAGTTATTGAAAGCATGTATGCTAAGGGGTCATATTTATAGTCCGTGCTTGAGGTTGTGTCGATGCTTGAGCACGCGATTTTGACAGATTTGTAATGACATTTACGTCAAAATCGCGTGCTCGAGCATCGACACAATCTCAAGCACGGACTATAAATATGACCCTAAAGATCGTCATAACAAAAGAAGTGTTCCTCCAACTTTTAAGAATTGGGTTTTTACCCTCAAAAACTTTATACTCTTACGAGATGTTTTAAAGGGAGCCGGGTTTAAACGATTCAACCCGCGATTTCTAAACCAGGATCCCTTCGAAAATTATTTTGGGCAAATTAGGCAAAGAGGAGGACGCTTTGTAAATCCAACGGTTGCAGCCTTTGAGCCACATTTCAAGTCTCTTCTGGTAAATAATCTTACTAGTAAACAATCTGTAGGAGCCAATTGTGAGGAGGATAACTATAACGTTTTAGTAACATTAACTAAATTTATAAGTGTCAGTGAGGTAAGGCTTATACATTCGAGTTTTAATAAATATTTATTATTTCATCATTTCATCATTTTGTTTCCAGAAAGCTCAAACCAGCACAAATAATATACCACCAGAACCATTTATAGTACCCGGATAGCTTCGATAAATTAAGGGCACTAGAAGCAAATGCCGGTGCTTACGTAGCAGGGTTCATTGTCAGAATGAAAATGAAATTATCTAAATGCTCAATATGTCAACGAAACATTTTGAGGAGGCAGGACGAGGAACACAATTTTTATTAGTTTATTGCAGAAAAAGAATACGGCGGAGCAGACCATAAAAAACTTGTGTACATAACAGTGACCTTTTTATTAATTTTGTAAAAATATATAATACTGTTAAATATATACTAGACACATATCCAAGTGCAAAACTATTGCAAAAACGCACAATTAATACTTTAAATAATACAATTAATTTCAATTTTGTAGAATGTGTTAATTCTGAGCATTGTATTAATTTAATTTTAAATAATTTTCCAAAATTGTTGATATACAATTATTTTAAAGGAATAAATAATGTAATAAGAGGAAAAGAACGACGATCTGTGGTTAAAAAATCCGAATTATATAAAGAAGCTGTGGCTATGTTTAATAAATATAGAAAAAATTGAACTACGTTTTTTTTTCTGTCTCGTGCTTTTGCCAATAATCTTATTTTAATAGTTTGTTCAAAGAGCTCATTATGTTTAAAGTAAGTTTCTGTAGCAAAATGATAAAAATTTTGCAGATAACTTTTACATAAATTCATTTGAACAGAAAGTGTTACCTCTTCGTGAACAATCGACGGATATCACATTTTTCTAAACATTAAAGGATACTAACTTTGAATAAAATGGACTGTCCTAACTAAAAATTGGTATTATCTAATTTTTAGGAAAATGTAACGTCCGTCTTTTGTACACCATGGCAAATATAGATTACTATATAGGATTGGTTTGAATCGTGGCGCGAACAGTTCTCCGGGATGATGTTGAAAGCACCAGATGGCGCTCGCGTAGAAAATTGGGAGTTTACTTTCTATCCTGGTAAGGTATATTTGTCTATGGGAAAACTGACCATCATACGGTATAAAAGTAGAGTTTCATAGTCAAGTCCCGTAGCCTACCGCTAGCAGGTTAAATACATATATCGAGATTTAGAATTGTCATTATGCACGTTATAGACACGTTCCATCTGTATTGTATCCCCTGTGGCCTCTTCCTTGGCCGAAGATGTCCGATGAACACAATACGCTAAGTGGAAAGTGTTATTGATATGAATCTATCAGCAGGGATAGACATTACTTTAAAAACAAAGTGTACACACCGCACACGGAAAAAACAGACGAAGGCAAAAGAAAATGCTATATATGTAAAATGTAAATATACACCCAAACCCCCAAAAAACATACATGAGATATTAAATAGATTTTATTTTAACAAACTGAAGTAAAGTTTCGAGAAAAATCCTTTTGTTATAACACGTTTCATTGAGCAAAATGGTGACATTATTGAACTTAACTTTATGATTTTTACTGTTGATATAGGTCGCTAAAGCACATTTTTTGGGGTTCACCCTACTGTCGCTTCTGTGTTGGGTATTTCTTTTGCGCCATTTGTAAATGGTCTGACCAGACTTTGGAACAATCCTCACACTTGACGGCGTCAACGATATGATTGACTTGTTCGTTAGATAGTGGATCTTTTAATTTGGGAAGTATTTATTGCAGGGATGAGAACACAATTTTAAGATTAGTATTGTAAAAGATCTTTTTATTTTGTCGGTAAGATTCGGAATAAACATTAAAGATTGAGTTTCAAGAGGTTTGTTATCTGAAACTGCATTACTAGGTGTGTGGGTGACAGCAGGTAAAGGACTGGATTTAGAGGAAATCAATCTATCGATTAAGTGCGAAGAAAACTCATTTTTTTAATAGAACGCTGCGAAGGTATTGTAAATCTTGGTGTACAAAATCTTTATGCGAAATTTGCTTTGCGTCGTTAAATGATCACTTATTTTCGGGCGAAATATTGATTTCAGATTTGGTACATATTTTAATGAACTTTCGAATCGATTTTATTTTATCAATTTATTGTTGTTGGTGTTTGTCTACATATACACAATCCATTAATAATTATCTACGCACATATACAAAGTTCTATACTTATACTTAAAATAATATATCACAAGGGGGTCTGATGGTCCCTCAAGCATCTATCGGTTTAATAGCGGACATTGAAAAAGCATTCCTTCAAATATCACTAAAAGAAGATCGCAAGGCATCGTTTTTTTGTGGTACAAGGAGCCGATTGAAGTTAATCATACATCATAACCGAATATCGAATGAAACGCAGAACATTTGGTGTAACAACCAACCCATTCTTACTAGCCGCAACGTTGAAGAAGCATTTCAGCAGATAGTCTGTGCAATTGGAAAAAACAGCCAAAGTATTATTAGAATCATTCTATGTAGACGATTTAGTCATAGCCACAGACTCAACGACTTTGACACCGTATAACCAAAGTAAACAAATATTGACATCATGCAATCATGAATATTCGGAAATGGTATTCGAACAACTCAACAGTGATGAAGCGAATGCGAACAACAAAGTTCAGCCAGATTAAAGAAGATTGCAGAGAAAATGGATTGAGACAATATCTTGATTTAGAATGTGAATATTTTAGAAACGACCAAACATAGATATGCAACCATTTATCATGTGTTGAATACTGTTTATAGATTCCAAGAATTTAATTATATACAGAGCATGTTCTATTAAAAAAGTTGATTTAAATTATTTTTACGTTGAATGGCGTCCCGTATGAAAATACGTTAATTTAGAGAAGTTAAAAGTCCTAGAACTATTATACCATACGATCATTTATATTTACCCTCTAGCAAGCCATGAAATTTTTCTTCAAAAATATTATGTTGGTATGTTCTGACAAATAAAACTCACTGTCATTAATGTATTTGTTTACTGACACTTAATAGTATATTATTTTATACGGAGGAAGTGATAACTTTTCATGGCGCGCCCGTGAGAGCAGCTTCAAACGTCGGCAAATTTATGCAAAAATATCTGTTTTTATTGAAGATAAGCGGGTTTGGTAGGATGTTTGGACGTTTAGACCATAGATAATATATACATTTCATTCTCTATAGATTGGACACTTCTAATAAAATTTTGTTGGCGTGTTTAGTGTCTAGTGAAATGTGTTAAATTTAAAACAGACCATACTGGGGCACGAAAAGCTTGTTTATTATTGAAAATTGAATTTCTAACTTTTAAAACTAAAAAACAAAGCGCTTTTATATAGTTTCTGAATATTGTCCTGTATTTTCATTAAAAATATTTTTACAAAAATGTTATCTTCGTGGAACACGACGAAATAAAATTTCATTCCCTAACGCTTCTCGTGAAGTTTCAATTTGAATGATATATGTCACGTATACCTGTAATATCGAAACCGAAGGTTAGGTAATTTATAAAAATGATCTCAAAAGATATTCAAATTTTAACAATCTCGGAAATCCACTAAGGGGTACTATTAGAATGCAGGTCTAAACCATAAGAGAATTTAATAACACATCTTGTATTTACCTATTAATTGGATGTTGTATACTGTACTCTCCTTGGCGAAGTATATTGTATCTGGTGTTATCGCCTTGAAGACATTAAACATTTCTTGTACTGCTTCAATTTGTATGGGACAATGCGATATGAAAATAAAGTGTCGCTGGTTTATGTCAAAACTAGTATGTCAGCTCTTGTCAATTTAATAGAAACGATAGTTTCATCCTTAAGCGATATTTAACACTACTATTTAAGGTTTAAACTAAACCACGTCCAACATAATCCTTCATACATACATACATAATCAAAGACCTCTTATACCCGAAGGTGTCGAGGTGTAAAGTTCTCTTAATTTAGTTCCACAGATTCAACAAATTCACGTCACTCTATCCTGTTTCTGGCTAGGGCCTTCGCCTCGTTCCATGTTTATCCGCTTTTTTTTCAGAAGTTCATCCGTACTGCTGTTCCACGTTTTTCTGGGTCGTCCTCTCCCACTTTTCCCGATTTTCCTTACCTCCCATACTCGCTTCACCTGTCTAGTTTCATTCATTCTGATCAAGTGTCCCCACCAATACAGTTTCTTTTCTTCTACTTCAGTTCTTAATGATTTTGTTGTCAGCATCTGTCTAATGCGTCACTGGATTGTAGTCGTTTTGTTTGTCTTTCATCAAGTATCCAATTTTCTGCTCCATAGGTTAAGACTTGTAAGTATACTGCTTGATACACCGTCTTTTTTGTTCTTGTTGTTATCTCTTTTTTATTCAAAAAGTTTTTGTAGAGTGCATAATCCTTCAACTTATATTATATCTTCTCCAAGAATATCACAAAAATTACCATATTCTACTAATACTGTTTTTAAAGACGCTTGCGACACAACATACAAAACCAAAATGACGATATAATGTCATAATGACACTTAATTTCGCGCTTTTCATATTTCAAATTTCAAAAAGCAATGCGACACCTAGTGAAATGTGTGAGTACAAAAAACTTTGACGACAGTACACGGGACCTTCTGCCGTATCTAGGTTTAGACCGATGATTAAGTACGAGCTGTTTCTATCGTAACTCATCATAAAACTGTCAAGTGGACACTGTCAACATTGAAATTATGTGTTTGTATTGGTTTGTGCGTTGCTAATAACACTTTTCCCTCCGGCGGCGGAAAAGTGAAAAGTAAACCTCCGGCGAAAGAAAAGTTACACTTTGCGGCCGACTACTCAGTCGAAAAATGTCAGTTTTATTGACGTTTGAAGAAAAAAATGTTTACAATAAATCATAAACTTTTTCTGATCGAATCATACTTTAGAAATAGTGTAAAATTAAAAAGGGAGAACGGTCGTACTTCTTGCAGCCTTGTATAGAAGAATTTCAGGCAGAATTTCCTTATTTTCCAACAACATATGACAGTTTGCGGCAATTAATTCAAAAGTCAGTGGTTAAATTTCGTGAAACAGGGTGTGTGTCCCGAAAATCAGGTGCTGGTAGACCACTAAAGCGGACAGTTGAAAATATATCAGATGTTGACAAACGAATAACTCAATCACCAAAGAAATCGATTCGTAAGCTTTCACAACAAACACAACTGTCATATGGGACCTGCCAGAGAATCCAAAAAAGATCTACAAAACTTTCCATATAAATTTCATTGCGTCAAGAGCTTTTATCAACGATCACGTAACCAGACTTAATTACTATCAGTGGTTCTTAGGTACGATTAAGAACGAAGAATGAAGCATAGTTTCATTTATCAGGATATATAAATAAACAAACAATGCGCATCTGGTCTAGTAAAAATCCACATGAAATTTCTTGAAACACCCTTGCATTCACAAAAAATGGGTCTTTGGCTTGCTGTTTCTCGTAGACGGATTATTGGTCCAATATTCTTTAATAATATGATAAATGCAGAACGATATCGTAATAATTTATTGCTACCATTTGTAACTCAATTACATGACGAGGGACTCCGCGCGGGCTATTTCCAGCAAGATAATGCAACAGCTCATAAGACAAGAGAAACTATGGAATTTTTGCATGAATTCTTTGATAATAGAATAGTAAACTTCCCACCACGATTTCCGGATTTAACAATTATGGACTATTTCATTTATCCACATCTAAAAAATAGAGAATTTACGAATCGTCCGCATACAATTGAAGAACTTACTGATGCTATCCGAAATGTCTGTGAGGAAATTACACCACATAATTTCACGAATGCCTTCAATAATATGAGACGAAGAGTGGAGCTATGTATAGAAAATGAAGGAGCTTACTTTGAACATTTATTGTAGCTGTTTTTATTATTAAACTTTTGCTTTTTCAACTGAAACGTTTGTATGTAATTATTTGTCAAAACGACAAAACCTAATCTGTCATCAGTATAAACGTGCCATCGAAAAAAAACATGATTGGTGTAGGCTATGAAAATGCTTTTGATCGTTGCTTTAGCCACTACCACATAATGACATTTATTATTTGACATTTTATTGTAACCAAATTTATAACCTCAAATTAAATGTCAAGGAATAAATGTCATTATGTGAAAGTGGCTAAAGTAACAATCCATTCACATAGCCTACTCTAATTACGATTTTTTTTTGATGTGTCTATATAACCTACATACATCACACACAGCTGCAAAATAAGTTAACTTAATACCTTATAGCATAGTAGAAGAACATTAGGTATGCTCATCAGAAAATCATAAAATGTGTTAGTTGTGCGCAGATCATGTGATTTACCAAGCCGCGTCATTTCCATGGCGCCATTTTAAATCCAGCAACTGATATAAGCGTATGTGTCGTGTTGCACCTAGCGACACAGAGTAATTTTGTCTCAATTATTAATAGTACATATCTCTAAATCAAATAAAACTAGAATTTCTACCAGGATAGAGATAATATTTATAATTTACTTTTGACAAACAGTTTATTGAAGCGATTGCACTACAAATTAATTGAAGTGGTTAGACTATAATTTACCAGGGCGCGTCACAATCACGTGCTCATAGATGCACACGAGCATACCTAATGTAACTTCTACTATGCCTTATACACCATACAAGTTTAAAAAAAAATGTCATTGCCTTCTAGAGGGTAGAAATATCTGATCATATGGTATTATCTTACTATACTTCACAATTTCCAAAGTATTTGATCGTTTTAGTACATATCACCAGCTTGCATATATTTTAACATTGGACTGATATCAAAAAACAATATCCAAGTTCAATAATGGCAAAATATAGTAGTTACATATTAGGTCGACATTGAGATGCAGCAGTAGTAACATATTCTAATTATACAGGCTGAGGCACCACAATCGCCTCGGTTGATATACAAAAAAAAAAAAACGGTAACACATATTTAAAATCTTTTTTTGTTGGCATGTGTAAGTCCATTGGGAGCACGTTCTAAAATTATTTTGAAATATACAGACTCTCCCAACAGAAAGTTACACATCAAAGTTATTAAAATTTAAATGGAACACCATGTATATTATTGCATATTTCGATAACGCAGACTAAAGAAAGGCAAGTAGCTGTTATATTCCCTATACCTAGGTTCAACAGTTTCTCTGATATTTAACAAATTTTGAAAATGTAGATCAATACATATTTAGAATGGCGTACGTATTATTACGTGTTTCAAGTTGTATTATTTCATAAGCACAACCATTACATCTAATGTTAAAATAAAGATGCTTTTTAAAACTTATACAGTGTGGTTAAAATCCTACCTCTAACTGTTGGTACCATTAAATGCCCTTACATTATTGCTATAAAGAGTTAAAATGGATAACAACAACGAAAACAATGTTTACACAAAGCAAGAAATTCTTCATAATATATTTTTTAAGAAATGGGTGTAAAAAACTAGAAAGGAATTGTAATAATTGTTCAAAATGGTGGTCATTCGCATTCCGAGGACAGATCTAAATATAAAGAAACATTCTCAAGTGAATGCTGCTCGCACACATGTTTTTAATTCCTCCATCGTGGTCGCCGATGTCTGGACTAGATCTTTGAAGTACGTTCCCAAGGAAGAAGGTGTCATATTTGGAACATTAAGGTGTAAATATTGTTTTCATTATTATTATCCATTTTAACTTTTTATAGCAATAATTTATCGCATAATTATTAACTCACAAGCATCAAACGACAAAGTATGATTTTTACATTAGGACTTTGAGAACAAATCTTTGAGAACGCTTATTTTCCATGGTACACTGGATAAATATCGATGAGTTATGTATGGATTTTTCAAAAAATCTCCTAAACTATCAATTTTACGTGTAGGACATGTCGGAGATAAAAGATGTAAAATTGGACGCCGAAGACGACTAAGTAATAAAATATGGGGGTGCCATTTGAAAAAATTGAGTTCTGGTTCTTTAAAATATCGTAGAGTTAACGTGCCATAGTACAGTAATCACTCAATGTAGATAGCCGTTCTCGGCGCTAAAAATACTCTAGTAGCACCAAACGTTGGCTAAACATCACCCCGACGTATCATCGATATGCCATGCTTGGTGCGATATCAATGACTCCTACCAAGATCGGATAAATATATATATATATATAATCCGATACCCTTTACAATAGGTGTCGGGTAAGCCTATCATTCTTCGCCGTGTACGAATTTCTTCCATATTTCTCTATTTTTCGCCATTCCTTTTGCTTCTTTCCAAGATTTATTCTTGTCTTTCAATATATTGCTTATTGCATCATTCCAGGTTTTTCTTGGCCTTCCCTTTTCTTTCTTTCCTGTACTTTTGCCTCATATACTTGTTTAACCGGTCTTGTATTTTGCATTCTTTGAATATGCTCACCAACTCAGTTGTCTCTTTTCTATAAACGTGGATATAGATTGGATATCTAGTTCTTCTCTTACTTGTGTGTTCAGAATCAAAGAAATTACCAGGAGAGATGGAATACTATCTCTCCTGGTAATTCCTTTGATTCTTCTTAGATATTTCATCTCCGTTGCTTGGATTTTACTTCTGTGCTTATTCGAGAGTACCCAGGATTCACATCCGTACGTTAGGACTGGTCGGTACAACGTTTTAAAGACTTGCATTTTAGTTTTAACTGAGATTTCTGCTTTGCTAATGAAGTTTTATTTAGTGCATGGTATAATCTTATTGTTTTTTTCTATTCTATCGTTAATCTCTGCTTCCTGCTGTCTGACTCATCTAGAATAGCCCCTAGATATCGGAACTCTTTAACTTGTTCTATTTTTGCATTGCCTATTGTAATATCGAGTTGTTCTTCTCCGATTAGCATTACTTTGGTTTATTTATGTATATTTATTTTCATTTGATTTCGTTGTAACACTTCATTCCAAACCTGCAGGTTATGCTTAAGTTGCTGTAATATTTTCTGCGATTATTACTATGTCATCTGCGAATGCTCCAATACCAATTTCTACTCTGCGGAGGTCTCTATAGCCAACACACATTTTCTTGGTATAGTAATCGCATTCTCTAATATCATCCATAAATATGTTAAGAGCATCGGACTTAGTCCTCCTCCCTGTCTCAGTCCCTCTTCCGTTTTTGAACCCATCTGATTTCATATTATTTTTTATAACGTAGTTTACGTGATTTTCGTAGATGCCTTGTATTAGGTTTATAATTTTTCTACTTATACCTCTATTCTCTAGACTTTCCCAGACTTTTGTTCTTGGACCTGGTCGAACGCTTTCTCTAAGTCTATAAATGCTAAGTAGGTCTTGTTTGTTTGGAGCCTTCTTTTTTCGAGTATCTGTTTTTATTGTAAATATGTGATCCTGGGCACTCCTTCCGGGTCTAAACCCGCTTTGCGGTTCTGCAAAGTGTATTGGTATTAATAGTGCTGTTGACCATTCTCCAGAATCTCTTCCTTTATCCATGCTTTGTTAATTATTTCTAGTAGGCATCTTCTTCCTGTTTCTCCAAGGCTTTTTATCATTTCTGATGTAATCTTAACTTCACCTGGCGATTTCCCATTCTTCAGCATTTTTATTACTACTCCAATTCCTCCATTGTTATTACTTCGTTGTTGTCTTCATTTAGTTGTTTTTTCCTTACAATGCTGGGCGCTATTATAGTGTTACCACCTAGTAAGCCTTGGAAGTACTCTCTCCATCTGTTCATAATATCTAATTCATTGTTAATACTACGTTATTTGCATCTTTTATATGTCTGCGCCTTTTTTCTGTTCTCATTGTCTTTAGTGCTTTATAGAATAGCTTTTTGATTGTCTTTTGCTGTTCGTTTCAAGTTTGTTTCGAAATCCGAAGTCTTTGACGTTTATATTTCCCGTATTGAGTGGATGTATTGTCGTTCAGGTATATCTTCCATTGTAGTTTTTTCTTTTTAACTTCTTCCTTTATCTCATCATTCCACCATGCTGTTTGTTTATTTTGACTCTTTCTGTTGAAGATGCCGCATACATCAATAGCTGATTCGATCGTAATGTTTTTTGAAAATGTTCCAGGCTTCATTTAACTTCGTCTTCTCCCTATATTATCATATGCTTCTTGCAGCTTTTGTTCGGTAATATTTCTATATGTCAAAGCTACATCCTTTTCTCTTAGCTTGTATGTTCTTATTGATATATGTTCCGATTTTATCTTTCTTTTCGTTTGATTGTATTCCCTTTTATTTTAGCAGTTAATAGATAGTGATCACTGTATATCTCAGCTCCTCTCCTAATTTTAACATCCATCACTTCTTGCCTTCTCTCTTTTTGCACTAATATGTAATCAATTATTGATTTTTCGTTTCTGCTCTGTTGTGCTCTCGTGTACTTGTGGATATTCTTATGTTGATAAAACGAATTAGTAATAATCAAGTTATTTAGTTGGCAGTAATCTAGCAATCTTATACCGTTATTATTTCGAGTTTCTTCTCCATGTTTCCCTAACATTGTCTTATAGATGTGATCCTGTTTCCCCACTCGCCCATTGAAATCATCACATACGTACATAGCGCCCCTTGAGTTTCTGTGGTCTCTGTGAGTTGTTCCCAAAATCCATCTTTTTTGTCAATTGTTTCATTTTCATCTGGTCCATATACCGATATTATTGTTCTTAATTCGGTCCTACTGTCTCCTGGTTCTATTTTCAATAACCTTTCGTTGATAGCTTCCCATGTTTTTATTCGATTTGATAGTGTTTTATGTATTATACAAGCCACTCCTGCCTTTGCTCTCTGATTTTTTCCACACCGCTATATATTAACATGTAGCCATTTTTTAGTACCATTTCCCTTTTCCCTTTTTCTTTGTTTCGGTAATTACTAATATTGCGAGTCCATTTTTTTCAAATTCATCTATTATTTTTGATTTCTTTCCCTTGTATACTTCTTATATTCCATGTACCCAGGATCCATAACTTTCTCTCATTCTTATGTTCTTCATTTGTCAGTACCTCATTGTCTCCTCCATACCTATAGATTATCCAAATTCGTAGCCTTTGTCGTTGCCGGTTCTGTATCCATTCTTATCCTTTCTTTTGGTTTTTTGGTATTTTAATTCTTTTGTGAGAGCTTTTTCTCTTCGTTATTCCAAGTCCACTTTTCTCCATTAATTATTAACTTCTGGTACCCAATCTTTGTTCGTTTACCGGTTTTTGTTTCTTCTTTGGCCTCATCTCTAATTATCTTCTGTATAATCCTCTCTTCTTTAGACATATCATCATTTATATATATTCTCGGTTCTCTAATTTTACTAAGTTTATTTTTATTCATCATGATCATTTGTTTATCATTCCGACTATCCAGTTGTAGTAAACATGTTTTATCACCTATCTTCTAGCTTCTTTAATCTTTATATCTATTTCTAGGTTATTATTAATAAATGTTTTCATTTCTTCTTTGAGTGCTATTTGGTCATTCTTCGCAATGGGCATTCCCTGTATTACTAACATTATTCCTTCTGTTTTCTCTATCCATATTACTGATCTTATTATTGATTGCTCCTATTTCTTCTTTCAGTTTTTTTATTTTCTCTTGCCAGCGTTTCATTCTCTGACTTAAATCTCATCAACTCCTCCTTATAGCTCTTCTGTTCGTCTTTTATTTCCTGTAGCTCTTCTTTCATTTCCTTTCTCATATCTCGTATCATGCTCATAATCATTTCTAATTTATCATCTTCCTTCTTTTTAGTTGGTGTACGTATAAGTCTACGGCTCTTCGCAAATACTTCTGGTAAATCTCCAGTACTCTTCTTCCTTTTCCCTCATCAGTCGCATCTTCGCGTATCTTCTTCACTTTTGTTTACTCATCTTTTCCCTAATTCGGGCCTGCTATTTGTTTACTTCTCTCCGTTACTCTTAATACATCGCGCTAGGCGAGATCCCGAATCAACTTCTAGAAGGTCACCGCCTCTCAGTGTTATAATTATGCTATTAAGGAGGTTGTAGTGAAATTCACACATTACACCACGAAGAATAGCAAAATCGCTCAGGTTACTACATTAGTGTTACTGTTAAAGGACTCAAAAACATTTAAAACAAGCATTCTTTTTTATTTTATATGTATTTGCTATATATTCAGTATTTTGTTAAATTAATATGTCTAAATCTCTCGCTTAATGTAATATAAAATATAAATAAGTAAAATCATGATAACGAATTAATAGAAACAAGAGCCACCGATAGCATATATTTCTAAAATGCAACTACCTCGGAGCTATCGTAAATGCAAGTGCTTCGGAGCTATTCTCAATACTGCTTCGAGCGACGAAAGAAGCGCGCGCCATCGCGTATTATAGAGATGATGTGCTATTTGACTTTGCGCGGTTTTGTTAGCGGTATAGCCGCCCACGGACTTGCCTGCGCTGATCGCGATACGCATACGAGTGTATACTCGTTGGATTCTTCGTTCAGCACACAAACCGTGGTTCGTGGAATCGTCACTATTATAAGGGGGTCAGTGGATGGAGCATATAGTAAAAAGCGCAAATAGACGCATATGAAATATATACGAGAAATTATATATTCCTGGACGTAGTTTTGAATTGTATCGTGTTTTACGCGGTAGTGGTAAACTATTGAACCGATTATTCACTTTCTCCCTAGTTCAGGAATCGCTCCGATAAATATATCCTTTTTGGATCTCGTTAATTAATGCAACCAAATATAAATACAATGTGCTTAAGGCACTAAAGATATCCTTTGGCCTGTTCAATACAAGAAGTACATAAAGTACACATTTCAAATAGCGTTTAATACGCATGAAAGAGAGACACTATTTGTAAATATTATTTTATATGCTTATACATTATATGAGAATTATTATTTTGTGCCTTTCATGTACAAAGAACTGGAATTTATGTTTTATTTTTATTTCTTGATTACAATATATGTATTAAAATAAACTCACTCGTTCATTGTGAAAAACCCTACACTAGTAGTATTTCTCCAGCAGCTAGGTCCAATAAAACAATTGGACCGTAACAGCTACGTTTCCAATATATTAAATGCACTGTCACAAAAGTTATATGGGTGTGAGTTAAACTCAGCAATCGAATGATTATTCTTTTACCTACACGCAACGCCATAGTACGATACAAAGAACAATGAGCTAATATGTACTTTTCTTATAATTTATACTATAATCACTACGATATTACTCTAAACCAAACCTTAATTTTTACCATCGATAGCAAATACTATATATATATAGTAGGTATAAACTTGCATTGGTTTGTTACTTAACTTATATATACGGGTAGGGAAATAAATGATGGACTCATAGGTTGAAAGCACCGTGCATTGAAACAAGCATAGTTGCCAGTATGGAAAATGTATGTATCGTGGAAGGGAGGCACGGCAAGTGCTGATTGGTAATATTCTATCAGCAGCAATCTAGTATCATGCTCGCCGTTGAGTTATGCATGCATAGAATAAAAAGTGTCTGGTATTTGCTATTCTGATCATATTTATATATTTATTATTAGCAGCAGTATTACTTATTTACTTAAGAAAAATGTTTAAGGGTCCCATAATTAAAACTTTTTATTTTATACATTATAGGTATTGCATTTATAGTTACATTTATGACTATCGATCAGTAATGAAAATGATTCTGAATAGACATGTTACAAACGCTCGCATACTGCCTCACGCAAAACGTTGAAACGCTGTGACTGTCGTAAAACATAGCTCCTACCACTATTTAACAGCGCTCGATTCTCGAAGAAGTGACGACAACTTTGTTAATACATATATTAATATAGGATTTATATGAAAACATACCTAATGAATCAATGTGAAATTTCCCTATCTGTATATATATTTTTTTGGATTATCTGCATATAACGTCTATATGAGTAGAATTATCTAGAATAATTGTAATATTACATTTAAGATACTAAGTTTACGTTCTTTCGTCATAAATGTAACTATGTTTGCCAATGTAGCTTCGATTCTAGCGTTGTGTTTTTGTATTAAGCCCCCATTGTATTAGATTCGTAGCCACCTTTGTTGATTATAACTTGTTTTTTATTAAGAGGAACAAAACGCTTCAGCCCGTATCACATTAGGTAAATTTAATAACTGAAAATGTTGGCGATAAATTTAAATGATACAGACAATGAAATGAAATATGAATACCTATATGTATATGATCTTACTACTTAAATATATATTTAGTACTTAACTTCATGAACAGATCACATTTATAAAAAAGTAATGGTAGTAGTTTATGCCTTTATGTTATGTTTATTAATATTTATTTTTCAAGTTAACTGTTAATGTACATAAGAAATGTTTTATAGATATTTATATATGATATGCTGAAATAAAAATACATTTTATTCACAATTCAAATGTTTCGATGTAACTTTCTTCGTATTTGTGGTCATAGGAGGAATGCCTCACTACTCATGTTATGACACTTATTATAGGAATATTAACCGAATCAACAATAATTTGTATACATTTTGAATAATAATATATCTCAAATATACAATTCTATCTCTTCAACAGAATCACTATCAGTATCGAGATTAAAATCACTGTCGCTACTATCATCATTTCCAACTGAAATAATAAATGGCTCCATTACATCATCCATTAAGCCATCTAAATTGCACATTTTGTTTTCCTCTTTGATTACATGTTCTTCACATTTCATCCAGTTCTCCGAGGTAATATTTGCAATAGCACTTAGCAAAAGTTCCTTCACTTCGGCTAATTTGAAGGTTTTATTTTTTTATGCAACTTCATTTTTTATTTGTGCCCAAACCAATTTGATGGGGTTCAGTTCGCAGTGATAGGATGGCAATCTAAGTACAATTTTGTTACTTTGTTTTGCCATTTCATCCACTGCATTTACATTGTAATGTTCCTTGTGACGATTTATTATTTATAATAATTATAATCGCACCATCGGAGGATTAAATGGTAATTGTTTTTGCAGTAGCCATTCCTGCATATCCGCTTTTCGTGTTGAATTTGTCGGTATTTTTTCTTTCTTCCTGCTATGGTAGCATGCATTGTCCATTACAATGACACTATTCTCAGGTAATTTTTGTAAAATATTATTGAACCATCTCTCAAAAACATCTGCATCCATTTCATCGTGATAATCAGCTGTTTTTCTTCCCTCAAATACCAACAAACCATCGTCAACAAAACCATTTTTCGAACCAATATGTAAAATAATTAAGTGTCTACCTTTACCAACAGGATTTTTTTAGACCCGTTGTTACACCATCTATAAATGCTTGTCTGCGTGTTGTAACATTAACATCGACCCACACTTTTGCTTTTGTGTGTCCTTCATTAATCCAAGTTTCATCTAAATAAATAATATACCTATTGGACGTTGTTCAGTTCTATATTTTTTAATTGAATATAAATATCTTCGTCTCCATAAAACAATGTATTCACGTTCAAGTAGCATACTTTTGCGGTTACGTTTTAAATACCTATAAATAAATAGTATATAAAACATTTAAATAATTTAATACCAAAACTTACTGAAAATTAAGCATTCTCATTAATTTATAATAGAACGACTCATTTGAGGTATATTTTCATCTTCCTTTAATTTCTTTAAAATCTTGTTTAATTTAGGAAGTTCTCCATCATAAAAAAACTATGTACTACTCGTCTTATCAAGTATTTAACAGTATCGTCAAATGTAGATAGCACTGATTTTCTCCCTAATCGTTTTGATGGTGGTAAAATTAGCCTTTTGGTTTTATATTCATGAATTATTCGGTAAACACTTGTTCTTGAAACACCTATTCGTATTATGGAATATAAATACACAGGAGTTTACATATATACGCTTATTTCAGTATACTACCTAAAGTGTTCAATATTTGCAGTGCTATCTGTGTCTTTTTTCTTCTAGGACAACCACCAATAATTTTCTTACATGTTTAATATAGCTTGCTTTTCCTGTACCGACAAATGTCAATATCCCAAGGTAGCATGCTTTTTTGGCGGTCTTAATAACCCACTTGTACTAGGCTGTGAATTCATTATCACAAGCAAATAGTGTTAAAAAAGCTAATTTTATTGCTTGAATACCGAATACAAAAAAAATTTTATGACGAAGTAGTTGAAATTGGTGTTATGGGATATTTCTATACCAACCCCACTGCATCTCTTCGAGAAATGGACAACTTTGTAAATTTCAACAATGTCCATTCAAAGAGTACTAAAAAGACATAAATGGAGACCATTTTTATACCAGCAGGCACACCACTTACATCCGCAGGATTTCTTAAGTAGGGTCAACTTTTGTGAATTCTTCACTATAGCTTGTCAGGACGACGAAAATTTTACGAAGAAAATCATTTGGAGTGACGAAGCTAAATTTACCAAAAATGGCCTCTTTAATAAACATAACAGTCATTTTTGGGCATCCGAAAATCCCCATGTAACGAGAGAAAGGGAATATCAGGAAAGTTGGCAATTTAATGTTTTTTGCGCTATAAAAAATAATCGCATACTTTGTCTACATTTTTATAACGAAAATTTAAATGGGGCAAGGTATTTAGATATATTGCGCAATATTGTGGAAGAAGAACTTGATACACTGCCTATTATCGAATCAAATACTGCTTGGTATCAAATGGATGGTGCACCGGCTCACAGAACAAGAGATGTACACTTATTCTTGGAGAGGTTATTTGACGGAAAGTTTATTGCAAACGCAGGTCCATATTGGTGGCCTCCACGTTCACCAGACTTGACCCCTATGTTTTTTTTTCCTTTGGGGCTAACTAACAGTACTCCGGTGACAACTGCAGAGGAAACAAAAGAAAGAATACGAGGAGCACTAAATTCATTAACAGAAGCGCAAATACAAAAGGTCACTAGTAGTCAAATGCTAAAACGAATTAATAAATGTTTGGAACTGAATAGAGCTAATTTTGAACAAAATTTGAATTAATTTATTACTTTTTTATTTACTCATTCTTAACATAGTTTTCTTTAATGTTATCTTGGTTACGAAATAAATTTTACTATTCTGTTTCTTCTTTACTCGAAAAATACATTTGTTTTTTTATTTCTTTATTAACATGCTATCGTCATTAGAAAATTAGACATTACGCTAAAACTGTGGCGAATTTTCATAGCCACCTTTAGCGCTCACGCGAAGTTTCTGAATACATTCACATAATTTGCGAATAGCTCCTAAAATATTCATTTTAGGTATAGGGTATATAGTCTGCAATAAAAATATACAGGGTGTTCCATTTAAAATTATGAAGTTATTAGTGTTTGAAATTTAACATATTAGGTCGGTAAATACTAACACCCTGTATAGTATTTGCACACAAGTGAAAATAATATTCAATAGCCCATCTTAGTAGCTCTCTAACTTCCAATAATCATTCATCAACTCTTCTGCATACCGAAGAAATACGTCACTAAGTACTACGATGCAATTTGATAAAATTTTCATAAAAATCAAGTTAGCTATAAAACGGTAATGTTTACACCAGTCGAAATAAATGATCTATACGCCAAATTTGTTGTTGAATTCAATTGTTTGAAAAAATTGGGTAATCCATTTAAAAAATGAAGTTGATTACGCTTCCGGCGAAACCGGAAATAGAAAATATGTACTAATATCTTCTAAAAGTTTGCCCCCATGCCCAAAATAACTCTACAAATTTACAAATATGGAACTTGCTTAGTTGCTGAGATACGGCTAACGTAAGCTCGTCCTGTTACACCCTTCATGTTATTTCTTTGTTTCATTTTATATTATTTGTTATTAATATACATATACTATAAACCTTTCTTAATGGTGTACATATTTTTCAATTAAAACTGTTATAACGAACTTCGAATATAACGAACCAATCTTAGTGGCAAGTTGCAGTTTGTTATAACCATATCCCCGGCACTTAAAAGATATTTAATAAATTTGTTTGTGGTGCACTCTGAACATAGTGCTACGATTTAAAAAGAAAGTAACTGCTCAGTATGTCGCTAGAAAGCAGGCAATACTGTGACTTTATGATCAGCAGCTATGATTTGTTTTATTGTTCGAATTATTTCTTAATTCTGCATTTTGATGCGTGTGTTTTGTCATTTTATTAGACAATTTAAGTGTGAAAACAATTAAATTTATATTTATACGCTTTATGAAAAAATGAATGTTATTCTTTGAGTTATTTTAGTGTTTTTGCAATAACAATGGATAAGGCCCATCATAAGTGTGTTCCAGGATGCACATACACTGAATCTAGCAGGTTTGTTTTATTTTTTATTATTACATAAGATGTAATATGAATTCACAATATTGTAGGCATCATATCCCCATAAAGGATCAGGAAATAAAAAAGTTTGGT
>CM043015.1:143900192-144009416 GCA_023690525.1 Holotrichia oblita | reverse complement strand
CATAGACCTATTATACTTCTTTTCTGTCAGGGTAATTTTCTAGGGGTTGTCAGCTTTCTGTGGTTGATAATTAGTTAGCTAGAATTTATCTATAATTTTTATCAGATTACTCACAGTTACTCCTCTTACCTGGTGTCGTTCTAGATTTAATAATTTTCGAAATATTAATTTTGACGGTTGATAGGTTATGTGTCATGTTTGTATATATTAGGTTATTAGATCGTATATAGCAGAATAGTCGGTCAGTTTGGGGTTCTGTTTACTGGCTACGATAGTGGGCGAGTCTGTTGCCGCTTTCTTGCAACTGATGACGCTCCTGGCGCGTATCGTTACGATCGATAATATCGATTTGATTGTCGTCCTCTTGTGGCGCTCTGGAAGAGATCAGACACGTTCTCTCACAGGTATAAATTTCCGGTTGTTGGAGTATTGGAATTTTCACATATATTTGTGGATTTGTTGCGGAAATTACCTAATTTAATCAATGTCCGAATTTTTGTGGTGATTCTGTTGGGAACTTAACGGCATTGAAGCTTCTTAATATGGGATTTGCGAGGCGTGGTCTGGATCCGCCATTGTATAATGAAAATTATTAGCTGGTAAAACCTCGTTTCGAATTGAACGGTAAGAAGGTTTTATTTTCCCTTTTACGTTGCTAATCTCGCAGTGTGTTTTATTTTAGGGGTTTCTGTTTCTGGTTCTGGTATTCTGGTATTTTGGTATTCTGGTATTCTAGTATGTTAGTATTCTAGTATTGGGTATATCTATCCTACGATTTTCTTTTGTAAATACTGATTATCTATCGAATGGGACTGAATTGAACGTTTACTGGTGAAGTGGACGAAAATCCAGGTGGATGAATAGCTAGCGCTTGTCACGAACCGGATGGTATTATCCCCCGGATCAAGGTTCCAGGATCTTCGCAGCTAAGTTCTATAAAATTCTATTTCCGTTAACATATAGTCATGTCGTGCTATTTTACCTTGCGTTAACACTGTAGTATTCACGCCATACAGGGCGAGTCAGCTTTGTAGGAGGCTTCTCCTCCTGATTAGTTACGTAATTTCACTTGTTATATCCGTTAACTCTTTCTGTTGAGTGCCCGGTTTAATAACGCCATACAGGGCGATTCAAATGTCAACATTTAACAAGCTACATTCACTTGCTATACCATATTTCTTATAACTTCTATATATTTGCTAATAACTTCAATAATTCGGTTAATGCTGTTGTTTAACTTCAGATAGAGATATTTCATTTTATTGTACATTATGTGTGAACGGACTGCATTGGCCATAGCGTTCTTGTGTGCTTCGATAGCATTGATAGTTGTATATAATTGTGTCTGATGGTGATACTGAATATTATTACCAATGTAAATATTGATATTAACGAATTATTGTTGGGTCTTATACTCACTGGTAATTGTATAATATTGTGTCTGGTAACAATATTACCTATTATTATTATTAGCTATCTAGAATACTGGTATTAACGTTTTATGTTGGGTCTCATACCCACTGGTACTTGTATATGAATGTGTCGGGTAACAATATTACCTACTTCTATTGGTTATTTACGATACTGATATTAACAGTCTATGTGGGGATTTATACCCGCCGCGGATATATATATATTTTTTTGTTGATTGTCAATATACCTTTAGACATTGGTCTCACTTTTATTTTCCCCTTCCCCTTCTTGATTACGCGAACTGCTCTGCCCCTCGATAGTTTTCTCAACCGTGGATTCCTGCTTGTCCAGGACGCTTGACAGGGTAGATAATTACCAAGCAGGTGGCGCCGAATTCTACCACCGGATTAATTGGGTCTTTGGACATTTTTTTTTACCCACTCCCTCGCCGACGAGCTGGCTAGCACCCTGCATGATTGCCGAATCTCATTCCATTCTATTGTCGAGGACTGGTGGATCAGTTTGCTTTGGATTGCGCCGAGATCGTTTCCTTCAGGTAGGTCACTGACGCCCTCGGTGCCAGAGTAGAATTTAGGTAACAAGGTAATATTTATATGATGAAAAGGTTGTCCAGAAATTTTATGAAGTTTGAACGGTCACAGCGCTCAAACGCGTTAATGTGCCTTCCTGGGGGCTTGTCCTCTCGTTTAGGTTAACAAGATGAACCAACCTGCTCAGAGCGAAGCAGATTCATCAAACGGTCCTCGAGAAAATTTATCTCCATAACACGTTAATGTGCCTTGCTGGGAGTTTGTCCTCTCGTTTAGATTAACAAAATGAACCAACCTGCTCAGAGCGAAGCAGATTCATCAAACGGTCATCGAGAAAATTTATCTCTACAACGCGTTAATGTGCCTTGCTGGGAATTTGGCCTCTCGTTTAGATTAACAAGGTGAACCTACTTGGCGAAGAGGAAGCAGATCCATCAAACGGTTATCGAGCTAGGTAATATTTATATGATGAAAAAGTTGTCCAGAAAATTTATGAAAGTTTGAACGGTCACCGCTCTCAAACGCGTTAATGTGCCTTCCTGGGGGCTTGTCCTCTCATTTAGATTAACAAGATGAACCAACTTGCTCAGAGCGAAGCAGATTCATCAAACGGTCCTCGAGAAAATTTATCTCTACAACGCGTTAATGTGCCTTGCTGGGAATTTGGCCTCTCGTTTAGATTAACAAGGTGAACCTACTTGCCGAAGAGGAAGCAGATCCATCAAACGGTTATCGAGCTAGGTAATATTTATATGATGAAAAAGTTGTCCAGAAAATTTATGAAAGTTTGAACGGTCACAGCTCTCAAACGCGTTAATGTGCCTTCCTGGGGGCTTGTCCTCTCGTTTAGATTAACAAGATGAACCAACTTGCTCAGAGCGAAGCAGATTCATCAAACGGTTCTCGAGAAAATTTATCTCTATAACACGTTAATGTGCCTTGCTGGGAGTTTGGCCTCTCGTTTAGATTAACAAGGTGAGCCTACTTGCCGAGGAGGAAGCAGATCCATCAAACGGTTATCGAGCTAGGTAATATTTATATGATGAAAAAGTTGTCCAGAAAATTTATGAAGTTTGAACGGTCACAGCGCTCAAACGCGTTAATGTGCCTTCCTGGGGGCTTGTCCTCTCGTTTAGGTTAACAAGATGAACCAACTTGCTCAGAGCGAAGCAGATTCATCAAACGGTTCTCGAGAAAATTTATCTCTACAACGCGTTAATGCGCCTTGCTGGGAGTTTGGCCTCTCGTTTAGATTAACAAGGTGAGCCTACTTGCCGAGGAGGAAGCAGATCCATCAAACGGTTATCGAGCTAGGTAATATTTATATGATGAAAAAGTTGTCCAGAAAATTTATGAAAGTTTGAACGGTCACAGCGCTCAAACGCGTTAATGTGCCTTCCTGGGGGTTTGTCCTCTCGTTTAGATTAACAAGATCAACCAACTTGCTCAGAGCGAAGCAGATTCATCAAACGGTTCTCGAGAAATTTATCTCTATAACGCGTTAATGTGCCTTGCTGGGAGTTTGGCCTCTCGTTTAGATTAACAAGGTGAACCTACTTGCCGAGGAAGAAGCAGATCCATCAAACGGTTATCGAGCTAGGTAATATTTATATGATGAAAAAGTTGTCCAGAAAATTTATGAAGTTTGAACGGTCACAGCGCTCAAACGCGTTAATGTGCCTTCCTGGGGGCTTGTCCTCTCGTTTAGGTTAACAAGATGAACCAACTTGCTCAGAGCGAAGCAGATTCATCAAACGGTTCTCGAGAAAATTTATCTCTATAACGCGTTAATGTGCCTTGCTGGGAGTTTGGCCTCTCGTTTAGATTAACAAGGTGAACCTACTTGGCGAGGAGGAAGCAGATCCATCAAACGGTTATCGAGCTAGGTAATATTTATATGATGAAAAAGTTGTCCAGAAAATTTATGAAGTTTGAACGGTCACAGCGCTCAAACGCGTTAATGTGCCTTCCTGGGGGCTTGTCCTCTCGTTTAGGTTAACAAGATGAACCAACTTGCTCAGAGCGAAGCAGATTCATCAAACGGTTCTCGAGAAAATTTATCTCTATAACGCGTTAATGTGCCTTGCTGGGAGTTTGGCCTCTCGTTTAGATTAACAAGGTGAACCTACTTGCCGAGGAGGAAGCTGATCCATCAAACGGTTATCGAGCTAGGTAATATTTATATGATGAAAAAGTTGTCCAGAAAATTTATGAAGTTTGAACGGTCACAGCGCTCAAACGCGTTAATGTGCCTTCCTGGGGGTTTGTCCTCTCGTTTAGATTAACAAGATGAACCAACTTGCTCAGAGCGAAGCAGATTCATCAAACGGTTCTCGAGAAAATTTATCTCTATAACGCGTTAATGTGCCTTGCTGGGAGTTTGGCCTCTCGTTTAGATTAACAAGGTGAGCCTACTTGCCGAGGAGGAAGCAGATCCATCAAACGGTTATCGAGCTAGGTAATATTTATATGATGAAAAAGTTGTCCAGAAAATTTATGAAGTTTGAACGGTCACAGCGCTCAAACGCGTTAATGTGCCTTCCTGGGGTTTTGTCCTCTCGTTTAGGTTAACAAGATGAACCAACTTGCTCAGAGCGAAGCAGATTCATCAAACGGTTCTCGAGAAAATTTATCTCTACAACGCGTTAATGTGCCTTGCTGGGAGTTTGGCCTCTCGTTTAGATTAACAAGGTGAACCTACTTGCCGAGGAGGAAGCAGATCCATCAAACGGTTATCGAGCTAGGTAATATTTATATGATGAAAAAGTTGTCCAGAAAATTTATGAAGTTTGAACGGTCACAGCGCTCAAACGCGTTAATGTGCCTTCCTGGGGGCTTGTCCTCTCGTTTAGGTTAACAAGATGAACCAACTTGCTCAGAGCGAAGCAGATTCATCAAACGGTCCTCGAGAAAATTTATCTCTATAACGCGTTAATGTGCCTTGCTGGGAGTTTGGCCTCTCGTTTAGATTAACAAGGTGAACCTACTTGCCGAGGAGGAAGCAGATCCATCAAACGGTTATCGAGCTAGGTAATATTTATATGATGAAAAAGTTGTCCAGAAAATTTATGAAGTTTGAACGGTCACAGCGCTCAAACGCGTTAATGTGCCTTCCTGGGGGTTTGTCCTCTCGTTTAGATTAACAAGATGAACCAACTTGCTCAGAGCGAAGCAGATTCATCAAACGGTTCTCGAGAAAATTTATCTCTATAACGCGTTAATGTGCCTTGCTGGGAATTTGGCCTCTCGTTTAGATTAACAAGGTGAACCTACTTGCCGAGGAGGAAGCAGATCCATCAAACGGTTATCGAGCTAGGTAATATTTATATGATGAAAAAGTTGTCCAGAAAATTTATGAAGTTTGAACGGTCACAGCGCTCAAACGCGTTAATGTGCCTTCCTGGGGGCTTGTCCTCTCGTTTAGATTAACAAGATGAACCAACTTGCTCAGAGCGAAGCAGATTCATCAAACGGTTCTCGAGAAAATTTATCTCTACAACGCGTTAATGTGCCTTGCTGGGAGTTTGGCCTCTCGTTTAGATTAACAAGGTGAACCTACTTGCCGAGGAGGAAGCAGATCCATCAAACGGTTATCGAGCTAGGTAATATTTATATGATGAAAAAGTTGTCCAGAAAATTTATGAAGTTTGAACGGTCACAGCGCTCAAACGCGTTAATGTGCCTTCCTGGGGGTTTGTCCTCTCGTTTAGATTAACAAGATGAACCAACTTGCTCAGAGCGAAGCAGATTCATCAAACGGTTCTCGAGAAAATTTATCTCTATAACGCGTTAATGTGCCTTGCTGGGAGTTTGGCCTCTCGTTTAGATTAACAAGGTGAGCCTACTTGCCGAGGAGGAAGCAGATCCATCAAACGGTTATCGAGCTAGGTAATATTTATATGATGAAAAAGTTGTCCAGAAAATTTATGAAGTTTGAACGGTCACAGCGCTCAAACGCGTTAATGTGCCTTCCTGGGGTTTGTCCTCTCGTTTAGGTTAACAAGATGAACCAACTTGCTCAGAGCGAAGCAGATTCATCAAACGGTTCTCGAGAAAATTTATCTCTATAACGCGTTAATGTGCCTTGCTGGGAGTTTGGCCTCTCGTTTAGATTAACAAGGTGAACCTACTTGCCGAGGAGGAAGCTGATCCATCAAACGGTTATCGAGCTAGGTAATATTTATATGATGAAAAAGTTGTCCAGAAAATTTATGAAGTTTGAACGGTCACAGCGCTCAAACGCGTTAATGTGCCTTCCTGGGGGCTTGTCCTCTCGTTTAGGTTAACAAGATAAACCAACTTGCTCAGAGCGAAGCAGATTCATCAAACGGTTCTCGAGAAAATTTATCTCTATAACGCGTTAATGTGCCTTGCTGGGAATTTGGCCTCTCGTTTAGATTAACAAGGTGAGCCTACTTGCCGAGGAGGAAGCAGATCCATCAAACGGTTATCGAGCTAGGTAATATTTATATGATGAAAAAGTTGTCCAGAAAATTTATGAAGTTTGAACGGTCACAGCGCTCAAACGCGTTAATGTGCCTTCCTGGGGGTTTGTCCTCTCGTTTAGATTAACAAGATGAACCAACTTGCTCAGAGCGAAGCAGATTCATCAAACGGTTCTCGAGAAAATTTATCTCTATAACGCGTTAATGTGCCTTGCTGGGAATTTGGCCTCTCGTTTAGATTAACAAGGTGAACCTACTTGCCGAGGAGGAAGCAGATCCATCAAACGGTTATCGAGCTAGGTAATATTTATATGATGAAAAAGTTGTCCAGAAAATTTATGAAAGTTTGAACGGTCACAGCTCTCAAACGCGTTAATGTGCCTTCCTGGGGCTTGTCCTCTCGTTTAGGTTAACAAGATGAACCAACTTGCTCAGAGCGAAGCAGATTCATCAAACGGTTCTCGAGAAAATTTATCTCTATAACGCGTTAATGTGCCTTGCTGGGAGTTTGGCCTCTCGTTTAGATTAACAAGGTGAACCTACTTGCCGAGGAGGAAGCAGATCCATCAAACGGTTATCGAGCTAGGTAATATTTATATGATGAAAAAGTTGTCCAGAAAATTTATGAAGTTTGAACGGTCACAGCGCTCAAACGCGTTAATGTGCCTTCCTGGGGGCTTGTCCTCTCGTTTAGGTTAACAAGATGAACCAACTTGCTCAGAGCGAAGCAGATTCATCAAACGGTTCTCGAGAAAATTTATCTCTATAACGCGTTAATGTGCCTTGCTGGGAGTTTGGCCTCTCGTTTAGATTAACAAGGTGAACCTACTTGCCGAGGAGGAAGCAGATCCATCAAACGGTTATCGAGCTAGGTAATATTTATATGATGAAAAAGTTGTCCAGAAAATTTATGAAGTTTGAACGGTCACAGCGCTCAAACGCGTTAATGTGCCTTCCTGGGGGTTTGTCCTCTCGTTTAGATTAACAAGATGAACCAACTTGCTCAGAGCGAAGCAGATTCATCAAACGGTTCTCGAGAAAATTTATCTCTATAACGCGTTAATGTGCCTTGCTGGGAGTTTGGCCTCTCGTTTAGATTAACAAGGTGAACCTACTTGCCGAGGAGGAAGCAGATCCATCAAACGGTTATCGAGCTAGGTAATATTTATATGATGAAAAAGTTGTCCAGAAAATTTATGAAGTTTGAACGGTCACAGCGCTCAAACGCGTTAATGTGCCTTCCTGGGGGTTTGTCCTCTCGTTTAGATTAACAAGATGAACCAACTTGCTCAGAGCGAAGCAGATTCATCAAACGGTTCTCGAGAAAATTTATCTCTATAACGCGTTAATGTGCCTTGCTGGGAGTTTGGCCTCTCGTTTAGATTAACAAGGTGAACCTACTTGCCGAGGAGGAAGCAGATCCATCAAACGGTTATCGAGCTAGGTAATATTTATATGATGAAAAAGTTGTCCAGAAAATTTATGAAGTTTGAACGGTCACAGCGCTCAAACGCGTTAATGTGCCTTCCTGGGGGCTTGTCCTCTCGTTTAGGTTAACAAGATGAACCAACTTGCTCAGAGCGAAGCAGATTCATCAAACGGTTCTCGAGAAAATTTATCTCTATAACGCGTTAATGTGCCTTGCTGGGAGTTTGGCCTCTCGTTTAGATTAACAAGGTGAACCTACTTGCCGAGGAGGAAGCAGATCCATCAAACGGTTATCGAGCTAGGTAATATTTATATGATGAAAAAGTTGTCCAGAAAATTTATGAAGTTTGAACGGTCACAGCGCTCAAACGCGTTAATGTGCCTTCCTGGGGGCTTGTCCTCTCGTTTAGATTAACAAGATGAACCAACTTGCTCAGAGCGAAGCAGATTCATCAAACGGTTCTCGAGAAAATTTATCTCTACAACGCGTTAATGTGCCTTGCTGGGAGTTTGGCCTCTCGTTTAGATTAACAAGGTGAACCTACTTGCCGAGGAGGAAGCAGATCCATCAAACGGTTATCGAGCTAGGTAATATTTATATGATGAAAAAGTTGTCCAGAAAATTTATGAAGTTTGAACGGTCACAGCGCTCAAACGCGTTAATGTGCCTTCCAGGGGGCTTGTCCTCTCGTTTAGATTAACAAGATGAACCAACTTGCTCAGAGCGAAGCAGATTCATCAAACGGTCCTCGAGAAAATTTATCTCTACAACGCGTTAATGTGCCTTGCTGGGAGTTTGGCCTCTCGTTTAGATTAACAAGGTGAACCTACTTGCCGAGGAGGAAGCAGATCCATCAAACGGTTATCGAGCTAGGTAATATTTATATGATGAAAAAGTTGTCCAGAAAATTTATGAAGTTTGAACGGTCACAGCGCTCAAACGCGTTAATGTGCCTTCCTGGGGGCTTGTCCTCTCGTTTAGGTTAACAAGATGAACCAACTTGCTCAGAGCGAAGCAGATTCATCAAACGGTTCTCGAGAAAATTTATCTCTATAACACGTTAATGTGCCTTGCTGGGAGTTTGGCCTCTCGTTTAGATTAACAAGGTGAGCCTACTTGCCGAGGAGGAAGCAGATCCATCAAACGGTTATCGAGCTAGGTAATATTTATATGATGAAAAAGTTGTCCAGAAAATTTATGAAGTTTGAACGGTCACAGCGCTCAAACGCGTTAATGTGCCTTCCTGGGGGCTTGTCCTCTCGTTTAGATTAACAAGATAAACCAACTTGCTCAGAGCGAAGCAGATTCATCAAACGGTTCTCGAGAAAATTTATCTCTATAACGTTAATGTGCCTTGCTGGGAGTTTGGCCTCTCGTTTAGATTAACAAGGTGAACCTACTTGCCGAGGAGGAAGCAGATCCATCAAACGGTTATCGAGCTAGGTAATATTTATATGATGAAAAAGTTGTCCAGAAAATTTATGAAGTTTGAACGGTCACAGCGCTCAAACGCGTTAATGTGCCTTCCTGGGGGCTTGTCCTCTCGTTTAGATTAACAAGATGAACCAACTTGCTCAGAGCGAAGCAGATTCATCAAACGGTTCTCGAGAAAATTTATCTCTATAACGCGTTAATGTGCCTTGCTGGGAGTTTGGCCTCTCGTTTAGATTAACAAGGTGAGCCTACTTGCCGAGGAGGAAGCAGATCCATCAAACGGTTATCGAGCTAGGTAATATTTATATGATGAAAAAGTTGTCCAGAAAATTTATGAAGTTTGAACGGTCACAGCGCTCAAACGCGTTAATGTGCCTTCCAGGGGGCTTGTCCTCTCGTTTAGGTTAACAAGATGAACCAACTTGCTCAGAGCGAAGCAGATTCATCAAACGGTCCTCGAGAAAATTTATCTCTATAACACGTTAATGTGCCTTGCTGGGAGTTTGGCCTCTCGTTTAGATTAACAAGGTGAACCTACTTGCCGAGGAGGAAGCAGATCCATCAAACGGTTATCGAGCTAGGTAATATTTATATGATGAAAAAGTTGTCCAGAAAATTTATGAAGTTTGAACGGTCACAGCGCTCAAACGCGTTAATGTGCCTTCCTGGGGATTCATCAAACGGTTCCTCTCGTTTAGGTTAACAAGATGAACCAACCTGCTCAGAGCGAAGCAGATTCATCAAACGGTCCTCGAGAAAATTTATCTCCATAACACGTTAATGTGCCTTCCTGGGAGTTTGTCCTCTCGTTTAGATTAACAAAATGAACCAACTTGCTCAGAGCGAAGCAGATTCATCAAACGGTCCTCGAGAAAATTTATCTCTATAACGCGTTAATGTGCCTTGCTGGGAATTTGGCCTCTCGTTTAGATTAACAAGGTGAACCTACTTGCCGAGGAGGAAGCAGATCCATCAAACGGTTATCGAGCTAGGTAATATTTATATGATGAAAAAGTTGTCCAGAAAATTTATGAAAGTTTGAACGGTCACCGCGCTCAAACGCGTTAATGTGCCTTCCTGGGGGCTTGTCCTCTCGTTTAGATTAACAAGATGAACCAACTTGCTCAGAGCGAAGCAGATTCATCAAACGGTTCTCGAGAAAATTTATCTCTATAACGAGTTAATGTGCCTTGCTGGGAGTTTGGCCTCTCGTTTAGATTAACAAGGTGAACCTACTTGCCGAGGAAGAAGCAGATCCATCAAACGGTTATCGAGCTAGGTAATATTTATATGATGAAAAAGTTGTCCAGAAAATTTATGAAAGTTTGAACGGTCACAGCTCTCAAACGCGTTAATGTGCCTTCCTGGGGGCTTGTCCTCTCGTTTAGATTAACAAAATGAACCAACCTGCTCAGAGCGAAGCAGATTCATCAAACGGTTCTCGAGAAAATTTATCTCTATAACACGTTAATGTGCCTTGCTGGGAGTTTGGCCTCTCGTTTAGATTAAGAAGGTGAACCTACTTGCCGAGGAGGAAGCAGATCCATCAAACGGTTATCGAGCTAGGTAATTATTTATATGATGAAAAAGTTGTTCAGAAAATTTATGAAGTTTTATTCGGTCATTACCTTGTACGCGTTAATGTACCACCTTATTTATATGTTCTTGCGTTATAAATTCAAGATTCAACTTGTGTCAGACCTAAGCATATTTCATTTCAAACGGTAATTTTCGAGAAAATTGTATCAGCTTTCTGTGTTGATAATTAGTTAGCTAGAATTTATCTATAATTTTTATCAGATTACTCACAGTTACTCCTCTTACCTGGTGTCGTTCTAGATTTAATAATTTTCGAAATATTAATTTTGACGGTTGATAGGTTATGTTGTCATGTTTGTATATATTAGGTTATTAGATCGGTCATATAGCTCAAACGGTCAGTTTGGGGTTCTGTTTACTGGCTACGATAGTGGGCGAGTCTGTTGCCAACTTTCTCAACTGATGACAGATCCATCAAACGGTATCTTACGATCGAAAATATATTTGATTGTCGTCCCTCTTTGTGGCGCTTGGAAGAGTTTGGCCACTCGTTTAGATTAACAAGGTGAAATTTCTACTTGTTGGAGGAAGGAATTTCCATCAAATTTGTTATTTGTTGCTAGGAAATATTTAATTTAATCAATGTCCGAATTTTTGTGGTGATTCTGTTGGGAACTTAACGGCATTGAACTTCTTAATATGGGATTTGCGAGGCGTGGTCTGGATCCGCCATTGTATAATGAAAATTATTAGCTGGTAAAAACCTCGTTTCGAATTGAACGGTAAGAAGGTTTTATTTTCCCTTTTACGTTGCTAATCTCGCAGTGTGTTTTATTTTAGGGGTTTCTGTTTCTGGTTCTGGTATTCTGGTATTTTGGTATTCTGGTATTCTAGTATGTTAGCAGATTCATCAATTGGGTATATCGATCCTACGATTTTCTTTTGTAAATACTGATTATCTATCGAATGGGACTGAATTGAACGTTTACTGGTGAAGTGGACGAAAATCCAGGTGGATGAATAGCTAGCGCTTGTCACGAACCGGATGGTTTATCCCCTCGTTTAGATTAACAAGATTCCAGGATCTTGCGCAGCTAAGTTCTATAAAATTCTATTTCCGTTAACATATAGTCATGTCGTGTTAATTTACCTTGCGTTAACACTGTAGTATTTTACGATTAACAGGGCGAGTCAGCTTTGTAGGAGGCTTCTCCATCCTGATTAGTTACGTAATTTTACTTGTTATATCCGTTAATTTTCTGTTGAGTGCCCGGTTTAATAACGCGTTAATGTGCCTTCCAGGGCGATTCAAATGTCAACATTTAACAAGCTACATTCATTGCTAACCATATTTCTTATAACTTCTATATATTTGCTAATAACTTCAATAATTCGGTTAATGCTGTTGTTTAAACTTCAGATAGAGATATTTCATTTTATTGTACATTATGTGTGAACGGATCGGATTGGCCATAGTTTAGTTCTTGTGAACTTCGATAGCATTGATAGTTGTATATAATTGTTATCTGATGGTGATACTTAATATTATTACCAATGTAAATATTGATATTAACGAATTATTGTTGGGTCTTATACTCACTGGTAATTGTATAATATTGTTTGGTAACAATATTACCTATTATTATTATTAGCTATCTAGAATACTGGTATTAACGTTTTATGTTGGGTCTCATAACACTGGTACTTGTATATGAATGTGTCGGGTAACAATATTACCTACTTTAATTGGTTATTTACGATACTGATATTAACAGTCTATGTGGGGATTTATACCCGCCGCGGATATATATATATTTTTTTGTTGATTGTCAATATACCTTTAGACATTGGTCTCACTTTTATTTTCCCCAAACCCTTCTTGATTACGCGAACTGCTCTGCCCTCGATAGTTTTCTCAACCGTGGATTCCTGCTTGTCCAGGACGCTTGACAGGGTAGATAATTATCAAACAGGTGGCGCCGAATTCTACCACCGGATTAATTGGGTCTTTGGACATTTTTTTTAACCACTCCCTCGCCGACGAGCTGGCTAGCACCCATCAAACGATTGCCGAATCTCATTCCATTCTATTGTCGAGGACTTGTGGATCAGTTTGAAGTTTGGATTGCGCCGAGATCGTTTCCTTCAGGTTAGGTCACTGACGCCCTCGGTGCCAGAGTAGAATTTAGGTAACAAGATAATATTTATATGATGAAAAGGTTGTCCAGAAATTTTATCAAACGTTTGAAAAATCACAGCGCTCAAACGCGTTAATGTGCCTTCCTGGGGGTTTGTCCTCTCGTTTAGATTAACAAGATGAACCAACTTGCTCAGAGGAAGCAGATTCATCAAACGGTTATCGAGCTCCAGAAAATTTATCTCCATAACACGTTAATGTGCCTTGCTGGGAGTTTGTCCTCTCGTTTAGATTAACAAAATGAACCAACCTGCTCAGAGCGAAGCAGATTCATCAAACGGTCATCGAGAAAATTTATCTCTACAACGCGTTAATGTGCCTTGCTGGGAGTTTGGCCTCTCGTTTAGATTAACAAGGTGAACCTACTTGGCGAAGAGGAAGCAGATCCATCAAACGGTTATCGAGCTAGGTAATATTTATATGATGAAAAAGTTGTCCAGAAAATTTATGAAGTTTGAACGGTCACAGCGCTCAAACGCGTTAATGTGCCTTCCTGGGGGCTTGTCCTCTCATTTAGATTAACAAGATGAACCAACTTGCTCAGAGCGAAGCAGATTCATCAAACGGTCCTCGAGAAAATTTATCTCTACAACGCGTTAATGTGCCTTGCTGGGAGTTTGGCCTCTCGTTTAGATTAACAAGGTGAGCCTACTTGCCGAGGAGGAAGCAGATCCATCAAACGGTTATCGAGCTAGGTAATATTTATATGATGAAAAAGTTGTCCAGAAAATTTATGAAGTTTGAACGGTCACAGCGCTCAAACGCGTTAATGTGCCTTCCTGGGGGCTTGTCCTCTCGTTTAGATTAACAAGATGAACCAACTTGCTCAGAGCGAAGCAGATTCATCAAACGGTTCTCGAGAAAATTTATCTCTATAACACGTTAATGTGCCTTGCTGGGAGTTTGGCCTCTCGTTTAGATTAACAAGGTGAGCCTACTTGCCGAGGAGGAAGCAGATCCATCAAACGGTTATCGAGCTAGGTAATATTTATATGATGAAAAAGTTGTCCAGAAAATTTATGAAGTTTGAACGGTCACAGCGCTCAAACGCGTTAATGTGCCTTCCTGGGGGCTTGTCCTCTCGTTTAGATTAACAAGATGAACCAACTTGCTCAGAGCGAAGCAGATTCATCAAACGGTCCTCGAGAAAATTTATCTCTATAACGCGTTAATGTGCCTTGCTGGGAGTTTGGCCTCTCGTTTAGATTAACAAGGTGAACCTACTTGCCGAGGAGGAAGCAGATCCATCAAACGGTTATCGAGCTAGGTAATATTTATATGATGAAAAAGTTGTCCAGAAAATTTATGAAGTTTGAACGGTCACAGCGCTCAAACGCGTTAATGTGCCTTCCTGGGGGCTTGTCCTCTCGTTTAGATTAACAAGATGAACCAACTTGCTCAGAGCGAAGCAGATTCATCAAACGGTCCTCGAGAAAATTTATCTCTATAACGCGTTAATGTGCCTTGCTGGGAGTTTGGCCTCTCGTTTAGATTAACAAGGTGAGCCTACTTGCCGAGGAGGAAGCAGATCCATCAAACGGTTATCGAGCTAGGTAATATTTATATGATGAAAAAGTTGTCCAGAAAATTTATGAAGTTTAACGGTCACAGCGCTCAAACGCGTTAATGTGCCTTCCTGGGGGCTTGTCCTCTCGTTTAGATTAACAAGATGAACCAACTTGCTCAGAGCGAAGCAGATTCATCAAACGGTTCTCGAGAAAATTTATCTCTATAACGCGTTAATGTGCCTTGCTGGGAGTTTGGCCTCTCGTTTAGATTAACAAGGTGAGCCTACTTGCCGAGGAGGAAGCAGATCCATCAAACGGTTATCGAGCTAGGTAATATTTATATGATGAAAAAGTTGTCCAGAAAATTTATGAAGTTTGAACGGTCACAGCGCTCAAACGCGTTAATGTGCCTTCCTGGGGGCTTGTCCTCTCGTTTAGGTTAACAAGATGAACCAACTTGCTCAGAGCGAAGCAGATTCATCAAACGGTTCTCGAGAAAATTTATCTCTATAACGCGTTAATGTGCCTTGCTGGGAGTTTGGCCTCTCGTTTAGATTAACAAGGTGAACCTACTTGCCGAGGAGGAAGCAGATCCATCAAACGGTTATCGAGCTAGGTAATATTTATATGATGAAAAAGTTGTCCAGAAAATTTATGAAGTTTGAACGGTCACAGCGCTCAAACGCGTTAATGTGCCTTCCTGGGGGTTTGTCCTCTCGTTTAGATTAACAAGATGAACCAACTTGCTCAGAGCGAAGCAGATTCATCAAACGGTTCTCGAGAAAATTTATCTCTATAACGCGTTAATGTGCCTTGCTGGGAGTTTGGCCTCTCGTTTAGATTAACAAGGTGAGCCTACTTGCCGAGGAGGAAGCAGATCCATCAAACGGTTATCGAGCTAGGTAATATTTATATGATGAAAAAGTTGTCCAGAAAATTTATGAAGTTTGAACGGTCACAGCGCTCAAACGCGTTAATGTGCCTTCCTGGGGGCTTGTCCTCTCGTTTAGGTTAACAAGATGAACCAACTTGCTCAGAGCGAAGCAGATTCATCAAACGGTTCTCGAGAAAATTTATCTCTATAACGCGTTAATGTGCCTTGCTGGGAGTTTGGCCTCTCGTTTAGATTAACAAGGTGAACCTACTTGCCGAGGAGGAAGCAGATCCATCAAACGGTTATCGAGCTAGGTAATATTTATATGATGAAAAAGTTGTCCAGAAAATTTATGAAGTTTGAACGGTCACAGCGCTCAAACGCGTTAATGTGCCTTCCTGGGGGTTTGTCCTCTCGTTTAGATTAACAAGATGAACCAACTTGCTCAGAGCGAAGCAGATTCATCAAACGGTCCTCGAGAAAATTTATCTCTATAACGCGTTAATGTGCCTTGCTGGGAGTTTGGCCTCTCGTTTAGATTAACAAGGTGAACCTACTTGCCGAGGAGGAAGCAGATCCATCAAACGGTTATCGAGCTAGGTAATATTTATATGATGAAAAAGTTGTCCAGAAAATTTATGAAGTTTGAACGGTCACAGCGCTCAAACGCGTTAATGTGCCTTCCTGGGGGTTTGTCCTCTCGTTTAGATTAACAAGATGAACCAACTTGCTCAGAGCGAAGCAGATTCATCAAACGGTTCTCGAGAAAATTTATCTCTATAACGCGTTAATGTGCCTTGCTGGGAGTTTGGCCTCTCGTTTAGATTAACAAGGTGAGCCTACTTGCCGAGGAGGAAGCAGATCCATCAAACGGTTATCGAGCTAGGTAATATTTATATGATGAAAAAGTTGTCCAGAAAATTTATGAAGTTTGAACGGTCACAGCGCTCAAACGCGTTAATGTGCCTTCCTGGGGGCTTGTCCTCTCGTTTAGATTAACAAGATGAACCAACTTGCTCAGAGCGAAGCAGATTCATCAAACGGTTCTCGAGAAAATTTATCTCTATAACGCGTTAATGTGCCTTGCTGGGAGTTTGGCCTCTCGTTTAGATTAACAAGGTGAACCTACTTGCCGAGGAGGAAGCAGATCCATCAAACGGTTATCGAGCTAGGTAATATTTATATGATGAAAAAGTTGTCCAGAAAATTTATGAAGTTTGAACGGTCACAGCGCTCAAACGCGTTAATGTGCCTTCCTGGGGGCTTGTCCTCTCGTTTAGATTAACAAGATGAACCAACTTGCTCAGAGCGAAGCAGATTCATCAAACGGTTCTCGAGAAAATTTATCTCTATAACACGTTAATGTGCCTTGCTGGGAGTTTGGCCTCTCGTTTAGATTAACAAGGTGAGCCTACTTGCCGAGGAGGAAGCAGATCCATCAAACGGTTATCGAGCTAGGTAATATTTATATGATGAAAAAGTTGTCCAGAAAATTTATGAAGTTTGAACGGTCACAGCGCTCAAACGCGTTAATGTGCCTTCCTGGGGGCTTGTCCTCTCGTTTAGATTAACAAGATGAACCAACTTGCTCAGAGCGAAGCAGATTCATCAAACGGTTCTCGAGAAAATTTATCTCTATAACGCGTTAATGTGCCTTGCTGGGAGTTTGGCCTCTCGTTTAGATTAACAAGGTGAACCTACTTGCCGAGGAGGAAGCAGATCCATCAAACGGTTATCGAGCTAGGTAATATTTATATGATGAAAAAGTTGTCCAGAAAATTTATGAAGTTTGAACGGTCACAGCGCTCAAACGCGTTAATGTGCCTTCCTGGGGGCTTGTCCTCTCGTTTAGGTTAACAAGATGAACCAACTTGCTCAGAGCGAAGCAGATTCATCAAACGGTCCTCGAGAAAATTTATCTCTATAACGCGTTAATGTGCCTTGCTGGGAGTTTGGCCTCTCGTTTAGATTAACAAGGTGAACCTACTTGCCGAGGAGGAAGCAGATCCATCAAACGGTTATCGAGCTAGGTAATATTTATATGATGAAAAAGTTGTCCAGAAAATTTATGAAGTTTGAACGGTCACAGCGCTCAAACGCGTTAATGTGCCTTCCTGGGGGTTTGTCCTCTCGTTTAGATTAACAAGATGAACCAACTTGCTCAGAGCGAAGCAGATTCATCAAACGGTTCTCGAGAAAATTTATCTCTATAACGCGTTAATGTGCCTTGCTGGGAGTTTGGCCTCTCGTTTAGATTAACAAGGTGAACCTACTTGCCGAGGAGGAAGCAGATCCATCAAACGGTTATCGAGCTAGGTAATATTTATATGATGAAAAAGTTGTCCAGAAAATTTATGAAGTTTGAACGGTCACAGCGCTCAAACGCGTTAATGTGCCTTCCTGGGGGCTTGTCCTCTCGTTTAGATTAACAAGATGAACCAACTTGCTCAGAGCGAAGCAGATTCATCAAACGGTCCTCGAGAAAATTTATCTCTATAACGCGTTAATGTGCCTTGCTGGGAGTTTGGCCTCTCGTTTAGATTAACAAGGTGAGCCTACTTGCCGAGGAGGAAGCAGATCCATCAAACGGTTATCGAGCTAGGTAATATTTATATGATGAAAAAGTTGTCCAGAAAATTTATGAAGTTTGAACGGTCACAGCGCTCAAACGCGTTAATGTGCCTTCCTGGGGGCTTGTCCTCTCGTTTAGGTTAACAAGATGAACCAACTTGCTCAGAGCGAAGCAGATTCATCAAACGGTTCTCGAGAAAATTTATCTCTATAACGCGTTAATGTGCCTTGCTGGGAGTTTGGCCTCTCGTTTAGATTAACAAGGTGAACCTACTTGCCGAGGAGGAAGCAGATCCATCAAACGGTTATCGAGCTAGGTAATATTTATATGATGAAAAAGTTGTCCAGAAAATTTATGAAGTTTGAACGGTCACAGCGCTCAAACGCGTTAATGTGCCTTCCTGGGGGTTTGTCCTCTCGTTTAGATTAACAAGATGAACCAACTTGCTCAGAGCGAAGCAGATTCATCAAACGGTTCTCGAGAAAATTTATCTCTATAACGCGTTAATGTGCCTTGCTGGGAGTTTGGCCTCTCGTTTAGATTAACAAGGTGAACCTACTTGCCGAGGAGGAAGCAGATCCATCAAACGGTTATCGAGCTAGGTAATATTTATATGATGAAAAAGTTGTCCAGAAAATTTATGAAGTTTGAACGGTCACAGCGCTCAAACGCGTTAATGTGCCTTCCTGGGGGCTTGTCCTCTCGTTTAGATTAACAAGATGAACCAACTTGCTCAGAGCGAAGCAGATTCATCAAACGGTCCTCGAGAAAATTTATCTCTATAACGCGTTAATGTGCCTTGCTGGGAGTTTGGCCTCTCGTTTAGATTAACAAGGTGAACCTACTTGCCGAGGAGGAAGCAGATCCATCAAACGGTTATCGAGCTAGGTAATATTTATATGATGAAAAAGTTGTCCAGAAAATTTATGAAGTTTGAACGGTCACAGCGCTCAAACGCGTTAATGTGCCTTCCTGGGGGTTTGTCCTCTCGTTTAGATTAACAAGATGAACCAACTTGCTCAGAGCGAAGCAGATTCATCAAACGGTTCTCGAGAAAATTTATCTCTATAACGCGTTAATGTGCCTTGCTGGGAGTTTGGCCTCTCGTTTAGATTAACAAGGTGAACCTACTTGCCGAGGAGGAAGCAGATCCATCAAACGGTTATCGAGCTAGGTAATATTTATATGATGAAAAAGTTGTCCAGAAAATTTATGAAGTTTGAACGGTCACAGCGCTCAAACGCGTTAATGTGCCTTCCTGGGGGCTTGTCCTCTCGTTTAGATTAACAAGATGAACCAACTTGCTCAGAGCGAAGCAGATTCATCAAACGGTTCTCGAGAAAATTTATCTCTATAACGCGTTAATGTGCCTTGCTGGGAGTTTGGCCTCTCGTTTAGATTAACAAGGTGAACCTACTTGCCGAGGAGGAAGCAGATCCATCAAACGGTTATCGAGCTAGGTAATATTTATATGATGAAAAAGTTGTCCAGAAAATTTATGAAGTTTGAACGGTCACAGCGCTCAAACGCGTTAATGTGCCTTCCTGGGGGCTTGTCCTCTCGTTTAGGTTAACAAGATGAACCAACCTGCTCAGAGCGAAGCAGATTCATCAAACGGTCCTCGAGAAAATTTATCTCTATAACACGTTAATGTGCCTTGCTGGGAGTTTGGCCTCTCGTTTAGATTAACAAGGTGAACCTACTTGCCGAGGAGGAAGCAGATCCATCAAACGGTTATCGAGCTAGGTAATATTTATATGATGAAAAAGTTGTCCAGAAAATTTATGAAGTTTGAACGGTCACAGCGCTCAAACGCGTTAATGTGCCTTCCAGTTCCTCTCGTTTAGATTAACAAGATAAACCAACTTGCTCAGAGCGAAGCAGATTCATCAAACGGTTCTCGAGAAAATTTATCTCTATAACGCGTTAATGTGCCTTGCTGGGAGTTTGGCCTCTCGTTTAGATTAACAAGGTGAACCTACTTGCCGAGGAGGAAGCAGATCCATCAAACGGTTATCGAGCTAGGTAATATTTATATGATGAAAAAGTTGTCCAGAAAATTTATGAAGTTTGAACGGTCACAGCGCTCAAACGCGTTAATGTGCCTTCCTGGGGGCTTGTCCTCTCGTTTAGATTAACAAGATGAACCAACTTGCTCAGAGCGAAGCAGATTCATCAAACGGTCCTCGAGAAAATTTATCTCTATAACGCGTTAATGTGCCTTGCTGGGAGTTTGGCCTCTCGTTTAGATTAACAAGGTGAACCTACTTGCCGAGGAGGAAGCAGATCCATCAAACGGTTATCGAGCTAGGTAATATTTATATGATGAAAAAGTTGTCCAGAAAATTTATGAAGTTTGAACGGTCACAGCGCTCAAACGCGTTAATGTGCCTTCCTGGGGGCTTGTCCTCTCGTTTAGATTAACAAGATGAACCAACTTGCTCAGAGCGAAGCAGATTCATCAAACGGTCCTCGAGAAAATTTATCTCTATAACACGTTAATGTGCCTTGCTGGGAGTTTGGCCTCTCGTTTAGATTAACAAGGTGAGCCTACTTGCCGAGGAGGAAGCAGATCCATCAAACGGTTATCGAGCTAGGTAATATTTATATGATGAAAAAGTTGTCCAGAAAATTTATGAAGTTTGAACGGTCACAGCGCTCAAACGCGTTAATGTGCCTTCCTGGGGGTTTGTCCTCTCGTTTAGATTAACAAGATAAACCAACTTGCTCAGAGCGAAGCAGATTCATCAAACGGTTCTCGAGAAAATTTATCTCTATAACGCGTTAATGTGCCTTGCTGGGAGTTTGGCCTCTCGTTTAGATTAACAAGGTGAACCTACTTGCCGAGGAGGAAGCAGATCCATCAAACGGTTATCGAGCTAGGTAATATTTATATGATGAAAAAGTTGTCCAGAAAATTTATGAAGTTTGAACGGTCACAGCGCTCAAACGCGTTAATGTGCCTTCCTGGGGGTTTGTCCTCTCGTTTAGATTAACAAGATGAACCAACTTGCTCAGAGCGAAGCAGATTCATCAAACGGTTCTCGAGAAAATTTATCTCTATAACGCGTTAATGTGCCTTGCTGGGAGTTTGGCCTCTCGTTTAGATTAACAAGGTGAACCTACTTGCCGAGGAGGAAGCAGATCCATCAAACGGTTATCGAGCTAGGTAATATTTATATGATGAAAAAGTTGTCCAGAAAATTTATGAAGTTTGAACGGTCACAGCGCTCAAACGCGTTAATGTGCCTTCCTGGGGGCTTGTCCTCTCGTTTAGGTTAACAAGATGAACCAACTTGCTCAGAGCGAAGCAGATTCATCAAACGGTCCTCGAGAAAATTTATCTCTATAACACGTTAATGTGCCTTGCTGGGAGTTTGGCCTCTCGTTTAGATTAACAAGGTGAGCCTACTTGCCGAGGAGGAAGCAGATCCATCAAACGGTTATCGAGCTAGGTAATATTTATATGATGAAAAAGTTGTCCAGAAAATTTATGAAGTTTGAACGGTCACAGCGCTCAAACGCGTTAATGTGCCTTCCAGGGGGCCTTGTTTAGATTAACCCAACTCTCGTTTAAACGGTTAACAAGATTAAACCAATTAACAAAATGAACTTGCTCAGAGCGAAGCAGATGCATCAAACGGTTAGAGCGAAGCAGATTCATCAAACGGTTAATGTGCCTCGAGAAAATTTATCTCTATAACGCGTTAATGTGCCTTGCTGGGAATTTGGCCTCTCGTTTAGATTAACAAGGTGAACCTACTTGCCGAGGAGGAAGCAGATCCATCAAACGGTTATCGAGCTAGGTAATATTTATATGATGAAAAAGTTGTCCAGAAAATTTATGAAGTTTGAACGGTCACAGCGCTCAAACGCGTTAATGTGCCTTCCTGGGGGCTTGTCCTCTCGTTTAGATTAACAAGATGAACCAACTTGCTCAGAGCGAAGCAGATTCATCAAACGGTCCTCGAGAAAATTTATCTCTATAACGCGTTAATGTGCCTTGCTGGGAGTTTGGCCTCTCGTTTAGATTAACAAGGTGAACCTACTTGCCGAGGAGGAAGCAGATCCATCAAACGGTTATCGAGCTAGGTAATATTTATATGATGAAAAAGTTGTCCAGAAAATTTATGAAGTTTGAACGGTCACAGCGCTCAAACGCGTTAATGTGCCTTCCTGGGGGCTTGTCCTCTCGTTTAGATTAACAAGATGAACCAACCTGCTCAGAGCGAAGCAGATTCATCAAACGGTTCTCGAGAAAATTTATCTCTATAACACGTTAATGTGCCTTGCTGGGAGTTTGGCCTCTCGTTTAGATTAACAAGGTGAACCTACTTGCCGAGGAGGAAGCAGATCCATCAAACGGTTATCGAGCTAGGTAATATTTATATGATGAAAAAGTTGTCCAGAAAATTTATGAAGTTTGAACGGTCACAGCGCTCAAACGCGTTAATGTGCCTTCCAGGGGGCTTGTCCTCTCGTTTAGATTAACAAGATAAACCAACCTGCTCAGAGCGAAGCAGATTCATCAAACGGTTCTCGAGAAAATTTATCTCTATAACAGGTTAATGTGCCTTGCTGGGAGTTTGGCCTCTCGTTTAGATTAACAAGTTGAGCCTACTTGCCGAGGAGGAAGCAGATCCATCAAACGGTTATCGAGCTGGTAATATTTATATGATTTAAAAAGTTGTCCAGAAAATTTAATTTTGAACGGTCATAGGTTATGTGTCATGTTTGTATATATTAAAAAGTTATTAGATCGTAGTTGAACGCGTTAATGTGCCTTCCAGGGGTTTGTCCTCTCGTTTAGATTAACAAGATAAACCAACTTGCTCAGAGCGAAGCAGATTCATCAAACGGTCCTCGAGAAAATTTATCTCTATAACGCGTTAATGTGCCTTGCTGGGAGTTTGGCCTCTCGTTTAGATTAAAAGGTGAACCTACTTGCCGAGGAATTTTCAGATCCATCAAACGGTTATCGAGCTAGGTAATATTTATATGATGAAAAAGTTGTCCAGAAAATTTATGAAGTTTGAACGGTCACAGCGCTCAAACGCGTTAATGTGCCTTCCAGGGGGTCCGTCCTCTCGTTTAGATTAACAAGAAAACCAACTTGCTCAGAGCGAAGCAGATTCATCAAACGGTAATCTCGAGAAAATTTATCTCTATAACGGTGCCTTGCTTTCTGTTTCTGGTGCTTGCTGGGAGTTTGGCCTCTCGTTTAGATTAACAAGTTGAACCTACTTGCCGAGGAGGAAGCAGATCCATCAAACGGTTATCGAGCTAGGTAATATTTATATGATGAAAAAGTTGTCCAGAAAATTTATGAATTTGAACGGTCACATCGCTCAAACGCGTTAATGTGCCTTCCTGGGGTTTGTCCTCTCGTTTAGATTAACAAGATGAACCAACTTGCTCAGAGGAAGCAGATTCATCAAACGGTCTCGAGAAAATTTATCTTTATAACGCGTTAATGTGTCTTGTCTGGGAGTTTGGCCTCTCGTTTAGATTAACAAGGTGAGCGCCTACTTGCCGAGGAGGAAGCAGATCCATCAAACGGTTATCGAGCTAGGTAATATTTATATGATGAAAAAGTTGTCCAGAAAATTTATGAAGTTTGAACGGTCACAGCGCTTAAACGCGTTAACGTGCCTTCCAGGGGATTTGTCCTCTTTTACATTAACAAGATTCCAACTTGCTCAGAGCCAGATTCATCAAACTTCTCGAGAATTTGCTCTCATAACTTCAATAATTCGGTTAATGCTGCTTCCTGGAGTTTGGCCTCTCGTTTAGATTAACAAGATGAACCTACTTGCCGAGGAGGAAGCAGATCCATCAAACGGTTATCGAGCTAGGTAATATTTATATGATGAATAAAGTTGTCCAGAAAATTTATGAAGTTTGAACGGTCAATAGCGCTCAAACGCGTTAATGTTGGGTCTTCCACTGGTAATTGTCCTCTCGTTTAGATTAACAAGATAAACCAACTTTATCAGAGCTAGAAGCAGATTCATTAAACGGTTCTCGAGAAAATTTATCTCATAACGCGTTAATGTGCCTTGAATGTGTCAGTTTTACCTACTTCTTTAGATTAACAAGTTGAACCTAACTTGCCGAGGAGGAAGCAGATCCATCAAACGGTTATCGAGCTAGGTAATATTTTTATGATGAAAAAGTTGTCCAGAAAATTTAGAATTGGTCTCAAACGGTTATTTTCCCTCTTCCGAGGAGGAAGCTCCAAAACGCGTTAATGTGATTACGTCCTCTCGTTTAGATTAACAAGATGAACCAACTTGCTCAGAGCGAAGCAGATTCATCAAACGGTCCTCGAGAAAATTTATCTCTATAACGCGTTAATGTGCCTTGCTGGGAGTTTGGCCTCTCGTTTAGATTAACAAGGTGAGCCTACTTGCCGAGGAGGAAGCAGATCCATCAAACGGTTATCGAGCTAGGTAATATTTATATGATGAAAAAGTTGTCCAGAAAATTTATGAAGTTTGAACGGTCACAGCGCTCAAACGCGTTAATGTGCCTTCCTGGGGGTTTGTCCTCTCGTTTAGGTTAACAAGATAAACCAACTTGCTCAGAGCGAAGCAGATTCATCAAACGGTTCTCGAGAAAATTTATCTCTATAACGCGTTAATGTGCCTTGCTGGGAGTTTGGCCTCTCGTTTAGATTAACAAGATGAACCTACTTGCCGAGGAGGAAGCAGATCCATCAAACGGTTATCGAGCTAGGTAATATTTATATGATGAAAAAGTTGTCCAGAAAATTTATGAAGTTTGAACGGTCACAGCGCTCAAACGCGTTAATGTGCCTTCCTGGGGTTTGTCCTCTCGTTTAGATTAACAAGATGAACCAACTTGCTCAGAGCGAAGCAGATTCATCAAACGGTCCTCGAGAAAATTTATCTCTATAACGCGTTAATGTGCCTTGCTGGGAGTTTGGCCTCTCGTTTAGATTAACAAGGTGAACCTACTTGCCGAGGAGGAAGCAGATCCATCAAACGGTTATCGAGCTAGGTAATATTTATATGATGAAAAAGTTGTCCAGAAAATTTATGAAGTTTGAACGGTCACAGCGCTCAAACGCGTTAATGTGCCTTCCTGGGGGTTTGTCCTCTCGTTTAGATTAACAAGATGAACCAACTTGCTCAGAGCGAAGCAGATTCATCAAACGGTCCTCGAGAAAATTTATCTCTATAACGCGTTAATGTGCCTTGCTGGGAGTTTGGCCTCTCGTTTAGATTAACAAGGTGAGCCTACTTGCCGAGGAGGAAGCAGATCCATCAAACGGTTATCGAGCTAGGTAATATTTATATGATGAAAAAGTTGTCCAGAAAATTTATGAAGTTTGAACGGTCACAGCGCTCAAACGCGTTAATGTGCCTTCCTGGGGGCTTGTCCTCTCGTTTAGATTAACAAGATAAACCAACTTGCTCAGAGCGAAGCAGATTCATCAAACGGTTCTCGAGAAAATTTATCTCTATAACGCGTTAATGTGCCTTGCTGGGAGTTTGGCCTCTCGTTTAGATTAACAAGGTGAGCCTACTTGCCGAGGAGGAAGCAGATCCATCAAACGGTTATCGAGCTAGGTAATATTTATATGATGAAAAAGTTGTCCAGAAAATTTATGAAGTTTGAACGGTCACAGCGCTCAAACGCGTTAATGTGCCTTCCTGGGGGCTTGTCCTCTCGTTTAGATTAACAAGATAAACCAACTTGCTCAGAGCGAAGCAGATTCATCAAACGGTTCTCGAGAAAATTTATCTCTATAACGCGTTAATGTGCCTTGCTGGGAGTTTGGCCTCTCGTTTAGATTAACAAGGTGAGCCTACTTGCCGAGGAGGAAGCAGATCCATCAAACGGTTATCGAGCTAGGTAATATTTATATGATGAAAAAGTTGTCCAGAAAATTTATGAAGTTTGAACGGTCACAGCGCTCAAACGCGTTAATGTGCCTTCCAGGGGGCTTGTCCTCTCGTTTAGATTAACAAGATAAACCAACTTGCTCAGAGCGAAGCAGATTCATCAAACGGTCCTCGAGAAAATTTATCTCTATAACGCGTTAATGTGCCTTGCTGGGAGTTTGGCCTCTCGTTTAGATTAACAAGGTGAGCCTACTTGCCGAGGAGGAAGCAGATCCATCAAACGGTTATCGAGCTAGGTAATATTTATATGATGAAAAAGTTGTCCAGAAAATTTATGAAGTTTGAACGGTCACAGCGCTCAAACGCGTTAATGTGCCTTCCTGGGGGCTTGTCCTCTCTCGTTTAGATTAACAAGATAAACCAACTTGCTCAGAGCGAAGCAGATTCATCAAACGGTCCTCGAGAAAATTTATCTCTATAACGCGTTAATGTGCCTTGCTGGGAGTTTGGCCTCTCGTTTAGATTAACAAGGTGAGCCTACTTGCCGAGGAGGAAGCAGATCCATCAAACGGTTATCGAGCTAGGTAATATTTATATGATGAAAAAGTTGTCCAGAAAATTTATGAAGTTTGAACGGTCACAGCGCTCAAACGCGTTAATGTGCCTTCCTGGGGGCTTGTCCTCTCGTTTAGATTAACAAGATAAACCAACTTGCTCAGAGCGAAGCAGATTCATCAAACGGTTCTCGAGAAAATTTATCTCTATAACGCGTTAATGTGCCTTGCTGGGAGTTTGGCCTCTCGTTTAGATTAACAAGGTGAACCTACTTGCCGAGGAGGAAGCAGATCCATCAAACGGTTATCGAGCTAGGTAATATTTATATGATGAAAAAGTTGTCCAGAAAATTTATGAAGTTTGAACGGTCACAGCGCTCAAACGCGTTAATGTGCCTTCCAGGGGGTTTGTCCTCTCGTTTAGATTAACAAGATAAACCAACTTGCTCAGAGCGAAGCAGATTCATCAAACGGTTCTCGAGAAAATTTATCTCTATAACGCGTTAATGTGCCTTGCTGGGAGTTTGGCCTCTCGTTTAGATTAACAAGTTGAGCCTACTTGCCGAGGAGGAAGCAGATCCATCAAACGGTTATCGAGCTAGGTAATATTTATATGATGAAAAAGTTGTCCAGAAAATTTATGAAGTTTGAACGGTCACAGCGCTCAAACGCGTTAATGTGCCTTCCTGGGGGTTTGTCCTCTCGTTTAGATTAACAAGATAAACCAACTTGCTCAGAGCGAAGCAGATTCATCAAACGGTTCTCGAGAAAATTTATCTCTATAACGCGTTAATGTGCCTTGCTGGGAGTTTGGCCTCTCGTTTAGATTAACAAGGTGAACCTACTTGCCGAGGAGGAAGCAGATCCATCAAACGGTTATCGAGCTAGGTAATATTTATATGATGAAAAAGTTGTCCAGAAAATTTATGAAGTTTGAACGGTCACAGCGCTCAAACGCGTTAATGTGCCTTCCTGGGGGCTTGTCCTCTCGTTTAGGTTAACAAGATGAACCAACCTGCTCAGAGCGAAGCAGATTCATCAAACGGTCCTCGAGAAAATTTATCTCTATAACGCGTTAATGTGCCTTGCTGGGAGTTTGGCCTCTCGTTTAGATTAACAAGGTGAACCTACTTGCCGAGGAGGAAGCAGATCCATCAAACGGTTATCGAGCTAGGTAATATTTATATGATGAAAAAGTTGTCCAGAAAATTTATGAAGTTTGAACGGTCACAGCGCTCAAACGCGTTAATGTGCCTTCCTGGGGGCTTGTCCTCTCGTTTAGATTAACAAGATAAACCAACTTGCTCAGAGCGAAGCAGATTCATCAAACGGTCCTCGAGAAAATTTATCTCTATAACGCGTTAATGTGCCTTGCTGGGAGTTTGGCCTCTCGTTTAGATTAACAAGTTGAACCTACTTGCCGAGGAGGAAGCAGATCCATCAAACGGTTATCGAGCTAGGTAATATTTATATGATGAAAAAGTTGTCCAGAAAATTTATGAAGTTTGAACGGTCACAGCGCTCAAACGCGTTAATCCATCAAACGGTTATCCTCTCGTTTAGATTAACAAGATGAAAACTTGCTCAGTCCAAGCAAATTCATCAAACGTTTCGAACGGTTTATCTCTCAAACGCGTTAATGTGCCTTGCTGGGGGTTTGTCCTCTCGTTTAGATTAACAAGATGAACCAACTTGCCGAGGAGGAAGCAGATCCATCAAACGGTTATCGAGCTAGGTAATATTTATATGATGAAAAAGTTGTCCAGAAAATTTATGAAGTTTGAACGGTCACAGCGCTCAAACGTTAATGTGCCTTCCTGGGAGTTTGTCCTCTCGTTTAGATTAACAAGATGAACCAACTTGAGCGAAGCAGATTCATCAAACGCAGATTCATCAAACGGTTCTCGAGAAAATTTATCTCTATAACGCGTTAATGTGCCTTGCTGGGAGTTTGGCCTCTCGTTTAGATTAACAAGGTGAGCCTACTTGCCGAGGAGGAAGCAGATCCATCAAACGGTTATCGAGCTAGGTAATATTTATATGATGAAAAAGTTGTCCAGAAAATTTATGAAGTTTGAACGGTCACAGCGCTCAAACGCGTTAATGTGCCTTCCAGGGGGTTTGTCCTCTCGTTTAGATTAACAAGATAAACCAACTTGCTCAGAGCGAAGCAGATTCATCAAACGGTCCTCGAGAAAATTTATCTCTATAACGCGTTAATGTGCCTTGCTGGGAGTTTGGCCTCTCGTTTAGATTAACAAGGTGAGCCTACTTGCCGAGGAGGAAGCAGATCCATCAAACGGTTATCGAGCTAGGTAATATTTATATGATGAAAAAGTTGTCCAGAAAATTTATGAAGTTTGAACGGTCACAGCGCTCAAACGCGTTAATGTGCCTTCCTGGGGGCTTGTCCTCTCGTTTAGATTAACAAGATAAACCAACTTGCTCAGAGCGAAGCAGATTCATCAAACGGTCCTCGAGAAAATTTATCTCTATAACGCGTTAATGTGCCTTGCTGGGAGTTTGGCCTCTCGTTTAGATTAACAAGGTGAACCTACTTGCCGAGGAGGAAGCAGATCCATCAAACGGTTATCGAGCTAGGTAATATTTATATGATGAAAAAGTTGTCCAGAAAATTTATGAAGTTTGAACGGTCACAGCGCTCAAACGCGTTAATGTGCCTTCCTGGGGGTTTGTCCTCTCGTTTAGATTAACAAGATAAACCAACTTGCTCAGAGCGAAGCAGATTCATCAAACGGTCCTCGAGAAAATTTATCTCTATAACGCGTTAATGTGCCTTGCTGGGAGTTTGGCCTCTCGTTTAGATTAACAAGGTGAGCCTACTTGCCGAGGAGGAAGCAGATCCATCAAACGGTTATCGAGCTAGGTAATATTTATATGATGAAAAAGTTGTCCAGAAAATTTATGAAGTTTGAACGGTCACAGCGCTCAAACGCGTTAATGTGCCTTCCTGGGGGCTTGTCCTCTCGTTTAGATTAACAAGATAAACCAACTTGCTCAGAGCGAAGCAGATTCATCAAACGGTCCTCGAGAAAATTTATCTCTATAACGCGTTAATGTGCCTTGCTGGGAGTTTGGCCTCTCGTTTAGATTAACAAGGTGAGCCTACTTGCCGAGGAGGAAGCAGATCCATCAAACGGTTATCGAGCTAGGTAATATTTATATGATGAAAAAGTTGTCCAGAAAATTTATGAAGTTTGAACGGTCACAGCGCTCAAACGCGTTAATGTGCCTTCCAGGGGGTTTGTCCTCTCGTTTAGATTAACAAGATAAACCAACTTGCTCAGAGCGAAGCAGATTCATCAAACGGTTCTCGAGAAAATTTATCTCTATAACGCGTTAATGTGCCTTGCTGGGAGTTTGGCCTCTCGTTTAGATTAACAAGGTGAACCTACTTGCCGAGGAGGAAGCAGATCCATCAAACGGTTATCGAGCTAGGTAATATTTATATGATGAAAAAGTTGTCCAGAAAATTTATGAAGTTTGAACGGTCACAGCGCTCAAACGCGTTAATGTGCCTTCCTGGGGGCTTGTCCTCTCGTTTAGATTAACAAGATAAACCAACTTGCTCAGAGCGAAGCAGATTCATCAAACGGTCCTCGAGAAAATTTATCTCTATAACGCGTTAATGTGCCTTGCTGGGAGTTTGGCCTCTCGTTTAGATTAACAAGGTGAGCCTACTTGCCGAGGAGGAAGCAGATCCATCAAACGGTTATCGAGCTAGGTAATATTTATATGATGAAAAAGTTGTCCAGAAAATTTATGAAGTTTGAACGGTCACAGCGCTCAAACGCGTTAATGTGCCTTCCTGGGGGCTTGTCCTCTCGTTTAGATTAACAAGATGAACCAACTTGCTCAGAGCGAAGCAGATTCATCAAACGGTCCTCGAGAAAATTTATCTCTCTAACGCGTTAATGTGCCTTGCTGGGAGTTTGGCCTCTCGTTTAGATTAACAAGATGAACCAACTTGCTCAGAGCGAAGCAGATTCATCAAACGGTTATCGAGAAAATTTATCTCCAGAAAATTTATGAAGTTTGAACGGTCACAGCGCTCAAACGCGTTAATGTGCCTTGCTGGGATAAACCAACTTGCTCAGAGAAAATTTATCTCTATAACAAGTTTGGCCTCTCGTTTAGATTAACAAGTTGAGCCTACTTGCCGAGGAGGAAGCAGATCCATCAAACGGTTATCGAGCTAGGTAATATTTATATGATGAAAAAGTTGTCCAGAAAATTTATGAAGTTTGAACGGTCACAGCGCTCAAACGCGTTAATGTGCCTTCCAGGGGGTTTGTCCTCTCGTTTAGATTAACAAGATAAACCAACTTGCTCAGAGCGAAGCAGATTCATCAAACGGTCCTCGAGAAAATTTATCTCTATAACGCGTTAATGTGCCTTGCTGGGAGTTTGGCCTCTCGTTTAGATTAACAAGGTGAGCCTACTTGCCGAGGAGGAAGCAGATCCATCAAACGGTTATCGAGCTAGGTAATATTTATATGATGAAAAAGTTGTCCAGAAAATTTATGAAGTTTGAACGGTCACAGCGCTCAAACGCGTTAATGTGCCTTCCAGGGGGTTTGTCCTCTCGTTTAGATTAACAAGATAAACCAACTTGCTCAGAGCGAAGCAGATTCATCAAACGGTCCTCGAGAAAATTTATCTCTATAACGCGTTAATGTGCCTTGCTGGGAGTTTGGCCTCTCGTTTAGATTAACAAGTTGAGCCTACTTGCCGAGGAGGAAGCAGATCCATCAAACGGTTATCGAGCTAGGTAATATTTATATGATGAAAAAGTTGTCCAGAAAATTTATGAAGTTTGAACGGTCACAGCGCTCAAACGCGTTAATGTGCCTTCCTGGGGGTTGTCCTCTCGTTTAGATTAACAAGATAAACCAACTTGCTCAGAGCGAAGCAGATTCATCAAACGGTTCTCGAGAAAATTTATCTCTATAACGCGTTAATGTGCCTTGCTGGGAGTTTGGCCTCTCGTTTAGATTAACAAGGTGAACCTACTTGCCGAGGAGGAAGCAGATCCATCAAACGGTTATCGAGCTAGGTAATATTTATATGATGAAAAAGTTGTCCAGAAAATTTATGAAGTTTGAACGGTCACAGCGCTCAAACGCGTTAATGTGCCTTCCAGGGGGTTTGTCCTCTCGTTTAGATTAACAAGATAAACCAACTTGCTCAGAGCGAAGCAGATTCATCAAACGGTTCTCGAGAAAATTTATCTCTATAACGCGTTAATGTGCCTTGCTGGGAGTTTGGCCTCTCGTTTAGATTAACAAGGTGAGCCTACTTGCCGAGGAGGAAGCAGATCCATCAAACGGTTATCGAGCTAGGTAATATTTATATGATGAAAAAGTTGTCCAGAAAATTTATGAAGTTTGAACGGTCACAGCGCTCAAACGCGTTAATGTGCCTTCCAGGGGGCTTGTCCTCTCGTTTAGATTAACAAGATAAACCAACTTGCTCAGAGCGAAGCAGATTCATCAAACGGTCCTCGAGAAAATTTATCTCTATAACGCGTTAATGTGCCTTGCTGGGAGTTTGGCCTCTCGTTTAGATTAACAAGGTGAACCTACTTGCCGAGGAGGAAGCAGATCCATCAAACGGTTATCGAGCTAGGTAATATTTATATGATGAAAAAGTTGTCCAGAAAATTTATGAAGTTTGAACGGTCACAGCGCTCAAACGCGTTAATGTGCCTTCCAGGGGGTTTGTCCTCTCGTTTAGATTAACAAGATAAACCAACTTGCTCAGAGCGAAGCAGATTCATCAAACGGTTCTCGAGAAAATTTATCTCTATAACGCGTTAATGTGCCTTGCTGGGAGTTTGGCCTCTCGTTTAGATTAACAAGGTGAGCCTACTTGCCGAGGAGGAAGCAGATCCATCAAACGGTTATCGAGCTAGGTAATATTTATATGATGAAAAAGTTGTCCAGAAAATTTATGAAGTTTGAACGGTCACAGCGCTCAAACGCGTTAATGTGCCTTCCTGGGGGCTTGTCCTCTCGTTTAGGTTAACAAGATGAACCAACTTGCTCAGAGCGAAGCAGATTCATCAAACGGTCCTCGAGAAAATTTATCTCTATAACGCGTTAATGTGCCTTGCTGGGAGTTTGGCCTCTCGTTTAGATTAACAAGGTGAGCCTACTTGCCGAGGAGGAAGCAGATCCATCAAACGGTTATCGAGCTAGGTAATATTTATATGATGAAAAAGTTGTCCAGAAAATTTATGAAGTTTGAACGGTCACAGCGCTCAAACGCGTTAATGTGCCTTCCTGGGGGCTTGTCCTCTCGTTTAGGTTAACAAGATGAACCAACCTGCTCAGAGCGAAGCAGATTCATCAAACGGTCCTCGAGAAAATTTATCTCTATAACACGTTAATGTGCCTTGCTGGGAGTTTGGCCTTCGTTTATTAACAAGGAGCCTACTTGCCGAGGAGGAAGCAGATCCATCAAACGTTTATCGAGCTTAATATTTATATGATGAAAAAGTTGTCCAGAAAATTTATGCTTTGAACGGAGCGCTCAAACGCGTTAATGATTCCATCAAACGGTCCTCGAGAAAATTTATCTCTATAACGCGTTAATGTGCCTTGCTGGGAGTTTGGCCTCTCGTTTAGATTAACAATGTTGAGCCTACTTAACAAGCCGAGGAGGAGGAAGCAGATCCATCAAACGGTTATCGAGCTAGGTAATATTTATATGATGAAAAAGTTGTCCAGAAAATTTATGAAGTTTGAACGGTCACAGCGCTCAAACGCGTTAATGTGCCTTCCTGGGGGTTTGTCCTCTCGTTTAGATTAACAAGATAAACCAACTTGCTCAGAGCGAAGCAGATTCATCAAACGGTCCTCGAGAAAATTTATCTCTATAACGCGTTAATGTGCCTTGCTGGGAGTTTGGCCTCTCGTTTAGATTAACAAGGTGAGCCTACTTGCCGAGGAGGAAGCAGATCCATCAAACGGTTATCGAGCTAGGTAATATTTATATGATGAAAAAGTTGTCCAGAAAATTTATGAAGTTTGAACGGTCACAGCGCTCAAACGCGTTAATGTGCCTTCCAGGGGTTTGTCCTCTCGTTTAGATTAACAAGATAAACCAACTTGCTCAGAGCGAAGCAGATTCATCAAACGGTCCTCGAGAAAATTTATCTCTATAACGCGTTAATGTGCCTTGCTGGGAGTTTGGCCTCTCGTTTAGATTAACAAGTTGAGCCTACTTGCCGAGGAGGAAGCAGATCCATCAAACGGTTATCGAGCTAGGTAATATTTATATGATGAAAAAGTTGTCCAGAAAATTTATGAAGTTTGAACGGTCACAGCGCTCAAACGCGTTAATGTGCCTTCCTGGGGGCTTGTCCTCTCGTTTAGATTAACAAGATAAACCAACTTGCTCAGAGCGAAGCAGATTCATCAAACGGTCCTCGAGAAAATTTATCTCTATAACGCGTTAATGTGCCTTGCTGGGAGTTTGGCCTCTCGTTTAGATTAACAAGGTGAGCCTACTTGCCGAGGAGGAAGCAGATCCATCAAACGGTTATCGAGCTAGGTAATATTTATATGATGAAAAAGTTGTCCAGAAAATTTATGAAGTTTGAACGGTCACAGCGCTCAAACGCGTTAATGTGCCTTCCTGGGGGTTTGTCCTCTCGTTTAGATTAACAAGATAAACCAACTTGCTCAGAGCGAAGCAGATTCATCAAACGGTCCTCGAGAAAATTTATCTCTATAACGCGTTAATGTGCCTTGCTGGGAGTTTGGCCTCTCGTTTAGATTAACAAGGTGAGCCTACTTGCCGAGGAGGAAGCAGATCCATCAAACGGTTATCGAGCTAGGTAATATTTATATGATGAAAAAGTTGTCCAGAAAATTTATGAAGTTTGAACGGTCACAGCGCTCAAACGCGTTAATGTGCCTTCCAGGGGGTTTGTCCTCTCGTTTAGATTAACAAGATAAACCAACTTGCTCAGAGCGAAGCAGATTCATCAAACGGTCCTCGAGAAAATTTATCTCTATAACGCGTTAATGTGCCTTGCTGGGAGTTTGGCCTCTCGTTTAGATTAACAAGTTGAGCCTACTTGCCGAGGAGGAAGCAGATCCATCAAACGGTTATCGAGCTAGGTAATATTTATATGATGAAAAAGTTGTCCAGAAAATTTATGAAGTTTGAACGGTCACAGCGCTCAAACGCGTTAATGTGCCTTCCTGGGGGCTTGTCCTCTCGTTTAGATTAACAAGATAAACCAACTTGCTCAGAGCGAAGCAGATTCATCAAACGGTTCTCGAGAAAATTTATCTCTATAACGCGTTAATGTGCCTTGCTGGGAGTTTGGCCTCTCGTTTAGATTAACAAGTTGAACCTACTTGCCGAGGAGGAAGCAGATCCATCAAACGGTTATCGAGCTAGGTAATATTTATATGATGAAAAAGTTGTCCAGAAAATTTATGAAGTTTGAACGGTCACAGCGCTCAAACGCGTTAATGTGCCTTCCTGGGGTTTGTCCTCTCGTTTAGATTAACAAGATAAACCAACTTGCTCAGAGCGAAGCAACAAGATCAAAACGGGTTCTCGAGAAAATTTATCTCTATAACGAAGCAGATTCATCAAACGGTCGTTCGAGAAAATTTATCAAACGGTTATCGAACTAGGTTAATGTGCCTTTTATGGGAGTTTGGCCTCTCGTTTAGATTAACAAGGTGAGCCTACTTGCCGAGGAGGAAGCAGATCCATCAAACGGTTATCGAGCTAGGTAATATTTATATGATGAAAAAGTTGTCCAGAAAATTTATGAAGTTTGAACGGTCACAGCGCTCAAACGCGTTAATGTGCCTTCCCGAGGGGGTTTGTCCTCTCGTTTAGATTAACAAGATAAACCAACTTGCTCAGAGCGAAGCAGATTCATCAAACGGTTTCGAGAAAATTTATCTCTATAACGCGTTAATGTGCCTTGCTGGGAGTTTGGCCCTCTCGTTTAGATTAACAAGTTGAGCCTACTTGCCGAGGAGGAAGCAGATCCATCAAACGGTTATCGAGCTAGGTAATATTTATATGATGAAATCAGATTTATCTCTATAACCGTTAATGTGCCTTGCTGGGAGTTTGGCTCTCGTTTAGTTGTCCAGAAAATTTATGAAGTTGAAACGGTCACAGTTTGGCGCTCAAACGCGTTAATGCCTTCCTGGGGAAGCTTGTCCTCTCGTTTAGGTTAACAAGATAAACCAACTTGCTCAGAGATGAAAAAGATTCATCAAACGGTTCTCGAGAAAATTTATCTCTATAACGCGTTAATGTGCCTTGCTGGGAGTTTGGCCTCTCGTTTAGATTAACAAGATGAACCTACTTGCCGAGGAAGCAGATCCATCAAACGGTTATCGAGCTAGGTAATATTTATATGATGAAAAAGTTGTCCAGAAAATTTATGAAGTTTGAACGGTCACAGCGCTCAAACGCGTTAATGTGCCTTCCAGGGGTTTGTCCTCTCGTTTAGATTAACAAGATAAACCAACTTGCTCAGAGCGAAGCAGATTCATCAAACGGTCCTCGAGAAAATTTATCTCTAAAAAAACGGTTATCTATAACGCGTTAATGTGCCTTGCTGGGAGTTTGGCCTCTCGTTTAGATTAACAAGTGAGCCTACTTGCCGAGGAGGAAGCAGATCCATCAAACGGTTATCGAGCTAGGTAATATTTATATGATGAAAAAGTTGTCCAGAAAATTTATGAAGTTTGAACGGTCACAGCGCTCAAACGCGTTAATGTGCCTTCCTGGGGTTTGTCCTCTCGTTTAGATTAACAAGATAAACCAACTTGCTCAGAGCGAAGCAGATTCATCAAACGGTCCTCGAGAAAATTTATCTCTATAACGCGTTAATGTGCCTTGCTGGGAGTTTGGCCTCTCGTTTAGATTAACAAGGTTGAGCCTACTTGCCGAGGAGGAAGCAGATCCATCAAACGGTTATCGAGCTAGGTAATATTTATATGATGAAAAAAAAATTTATGAAGTTTGAACGGTCACAGCGCTCAAACGCGTTAATGTGCCTTCCAGGGGTTTGTCCTCTCGTTTAGATTAACAAGATAAACCAACTTGCTCAGAGCGAAGCAGATTCATCAAACGGTCCTCGAGAAAATTTATCTCTATAACGCGTTAATGTGCCTTGCTGGGAGTTTGGCCTCTCGTTTAGATTAACAAGTTGAACCTACTTGCCGAGGAGGAAGCAGATCCATCAAACGGTTATCGAGCTAGGTAATATTTATATGATGAAAAAGTTGTCCAGAAAATTTATGAAGTTTGAACGGTCACAGCGCTCAAACGCGTTAATGTGCCTTCCAGGGGCTTGTCCTCTCGTTTAGATTAACAAGATGAAACCAACTTGCTCAGAGCGAAGCAGATTCATCAAACGGTTCTCGAGAAAATTTATCTCTATAACGCGTTAATGTGCCTTGCTGGGAGTTTGGCCTCTCGTTTAGATTAACAAACAAGTTGAACCTACTTGCCGAGGAGGAAGCAGATCCATCAAACGGTTATCGAGCTAGGTAATATTTATATGATGAAAAAGTTGTCCAGAAAATTTAGTTGCAAAACTGTTTGAACGGTCACAGCGCTCAAACGCGTTAATGTGCCTTCCAGGGGGTGTCCTCTCGTTTAGATTAACAAGATAAACCAACTTGCTCAGAGCGAAGCAGATTCATCAAACGGGTTTCGAGAAAATTTATCTCTATAACGCGTTAATGTGCCTTGCTGGGAGTTTGGCCCTCTCGTTTAGATTAACAAGATGAACCTACTTGCCGAGAGCGAAGCAGATCCATCAAACGGTTATCGAGCTAGGTAATATTTATATGATGAAAAAGTTGTCCAGAAAATTTATGAAGTTTGAACGGTCACAGCGCTCAAACGCGTTAATGTGCCTTCCGAGGGGGAAGCAGTCCTCTCGTTTAGGTTAACAAGATAAACCAACTTGCTCAGAGCGAAGCAGATTCATTCAAACGTTCAAACAGAAAAAATTATCTCTATAACGCGTTAATGTGCCTTGCTGGGAGTTTGGCCTCGTTTAGATTAACAAGGTGAGCCTACTTGCCGAGAGTTTGGCCTTGCTGGGAGTTTGGCTCGTTTAGATTAACAAGTTGAACCTACTTGCCGAGGAGGAAGCAGATCCATCAAACGGTTATCGAGCTAGGTAATATTTATATGATGAAAAAGTTGTCCAGAAAATTTATGAAGTTTGAACGGTCACAGCGCTCAAACGCGTTAATGTGCCTTCCAGGGGTTTTGTCCTCTCGTTTAGATTAACAAGATAAACCAACTTGCTCAGAGCGAAGCAGATTCATCAAACGGTTCGAGAAAATTTATCTCTATAACGCGTTAATGTGCCTTGCTGGGAGTTTGGCCTCTCGTTTAGATTAACAAGTTGAACCTACTTGCCGAGGAGGAAGCAGATCCATCAAACGGTTATCGAGCTAGGTAATATTTATATGATGAAAAAGTTGTCCAGAAAATTTATGAAGTTTGAACGGTCACAGCGCTCAAACGCGTTAATGTGCCTTCCTGGGGTTTGTCCTCTCGTTTAGATTAACAAGATAAACCAACTTGCTCAGAGCGAAGCAGATTCATCAAACGGTCCTCGAGAAAATTTATCTCTATAACGCGGCAGAACGTAATGTGCCTTCCAGGGGGTTTGTCCTCTCGTTTAGATTAACAAGATAAACCAACTTGCTCAGAGCGGGTCCTCGAGAAAATTTATCTCTATAACGCGTTAATGTGCCTTGCTGGGAGTTTGGCCTCTCGTTTAGATTAACAAGTTGAGCCTACTTGCCGAGGAGGAAGCAGATCCATCAAACGGTTATCGAGCTAGGTAATATTTATATGATGAAAAAGTTGTCCAGAAAATTTATGAAGTTTGAACGGTCACAGCGCTCAAACGCGTTAATGTGCCTTCCAGGGGGTTGTCCTCTCGTTTAGATTAACAAGATAAACCAACTTGCTCAGAGCGAAGCAGATTCATCAAACGGTCCTCGAGAAAATTTATCTCTATAACGCGTTAATGTGCCTTGCTGGGAGTTTGGCCTCTCGTTTAGATTAACAAGTTGAGCCTACTTGCCGAGGAGGAAGCAGATCCATCAAACGGTTATCGAGCTAGGTAATATTTATATGATGAAAAAGTTGTCCAGAAAATTTATGAAGTTTGAACGGTCACAGCGCTCAAACGCGTTAATGTGCCTTCCAGGGGGCTTGTCCTCTCGTTTAGATTAACAAGATGAACCAACTTGCTCAGAGCGAAGCAGATTCATCAAACGGTCCTCGAGAAAATTTATCGGGCGAGAAAATTTATCTCTAAACGCGTTAATGTGCCTTGCTGGGAGTTTGGCCTCTCGTTTAGATTAACAAGTTGAGCCTAAGGAGGAAGCAGATCCATCAAACGGTTATCGAGCTAGGTTATTTATATGATGAAAAAGTTGTCCAGAAAATTTATGAAGTTTGAACGGTCACAGCGCTCAAACGCGTTAATGTGCCTTCCAGGGGGTTTGTCCTCTCGTTTAGATTAACAAGATAAACCAACTTGCTCAGAGCGAAGCAGATTCATCAAACGGTCCTCGAGAAAATTTATCTCTATAACGCGTTAATGTGCCTTGCTGGGAGTTTGGCCTCTCGTTTAGATTAACAAGTTGAGCCTACTTGCCGAGGAGGAAGCAGATCCATCAAACGGTTATCGAGCTAGGTAATATTTATATGATGAAAAAGTTGTCCAGAAAATTTATGAAGTTTGAACGGTCACAGCGCTCAAACGCGTTAATGTGCCTTCCAGGGGGTTTGTCCTCTCGTTTAGATTAACAAGATAAACCAACTTGCTCAGAGCGAAGCAGATTCATCAAACGGTCCTCGAGAAAATTTATCTCTATAACGCGTTAATGTTGCCTTGCTGGGAAGCAATTCATCAAACGGTTCTCGAGAAAATGGCCTAATGTGCCTTGTTTTTAGATTAACAAGTTGAGCCTACTTGCCGAGGAGGAAGCAGATCCATCAAACGGTTATCGAGCTAGGTAATATTTATATGATGAAAAAGTTGTCCAGAAAATTTATGAAGTTTGAACGGTCACAGCGCTCAAACGCGTTAATGTGCCTTCCTGGGGGCTTGTCCTCTCGTTTAGATTAACAAGATAAACCAACTTGCTCAGAGCGAAGCAGATTCATCAAACGGTCCTCGAGAAAATTTATCTCTATAACGCGTTAATGTGCCTTGCTGGGAGTTTGGCCTCTCGTTTAGATTAACAAGGTGAACCTACTTGCCGAGGAGGAAGCAGATCCATCAAACGGTTATCGAGCTAGGTAATATTTATATGATGAAAAAGTTGTCCAGAAAATTTATGAAGTTTGAACGGTCACAGCGCTCAAACGCGTTAATGTGCCTTCCAGGGGCTTTGTCCTCTCGTTTAGATTAACAAGATAAACCAACTTGCTCAGAGCGAAGCAGATTCATCAAACGGTCCTCGAGAAAATTTATCTCTATAACGCGTTAATGTGCCTTGCTGGGAGTTTGGCCTCTCGTTTAGATTAACAAGTTGAGCCTACTTGCCGAGGAGGAAGCAGATCCATCAAACGGTTATCGAGCTAGGTAATATTTATATGATGAAAAAGTTGTCCAGAAAATTTATGAAGTTTGAACGGTCACAGCGCTCAAACGCGTTAATGTGCCTTCCTGGGGGCTTGTCCTCTCGTTTAGATTAACAAGATAAACCAACTTGCTCAGAGCGAAGCAGATTCATCAAACGGTCCTCGAGAAAATTTATCTCTATAACGCGTTAATGTGCCTTGCTGGGAGTTTGGCCTCTCGTTTAGATTAACAAGGTGAGCCTACTTGCCGAGGAGGAAGCAGATCCATCAAACGGTTATCGAGCTAGGTAATATTTATATGATGAAAAAGTTGTCCAGAAAATTTATGAAGTTTGAACGGTCACAGCGCTCAAACGCGTTAATGTGCCTTCCAGGGGCTTGTCCTCTCGTTTAGATTAACAAGATAAACCAACTTGCTCAGAGCGAAGCAGATTCATCAAACGGTCCTCGAGAAAATTTATCTCTATAACGCGTTAATGTGCCTTGCTGGGAGTTTGGCCTCTCGTTTAGATTAACAAGGTGAACCTACTTGCCGAGGAGGAAGCAGATCCATCAAACGGTTATCGAGCTAGGTAATATTTATATGATGAAAAAGTTGTCCAGAAAATTTATGAAGTTTGAACGGTCACAGCGCTCAAACGCGTTAATGTGCCTTCCAGGGGGTTTGTCCTCTCGTTTAGATTAACAAGATAAACCAACTTGCTCAGAGCGAAGCAGATTCATCAAACGGTCCTCGAGAAAATTTATCTCTATAACGCGTTAATGTGCCTTGCTGGGAGTTTGGCCTCTCGTTTAGATTAACAAGTTGAGCCTACTTGCCGAGGAGGAAGCAGATCCATCAAACGGTTATCGAGCTAGGTAATATTTATATGATGAAAAAGTTGTCCAGAAAATTTATGAAGTTTGAACGGTCACAGCGCTCAAACGCGTTAATGTGCCTTCCTGGGGGCTTGTCCTCTCGTTTAGATTAACAAGATAAACCAACTTGCTCAGAGAGCGAAGCAGATTCATCAAACGGTCCTCGAGAAAATTTATCTCTATAACGCGTTAATGTGCCTTGCTGGGAGTTTGGCCTCTCGTTTAGATTAACAAGGTGAACCTACTTGCCGAGGAGGAAGCAGATCCATCAAACGGTTATCGAGCTAGGTAATATTTATATGATGAAAAAGTTGTCCAGAAAATTTATGAAGTTTGAACGGTCACAGCGCTCAAACGCGTTAATGTGCCTTCCAGGGGGTTTGTCCTCTCGTTTAGATTAACAAGATAAACCAACTTGCTCAGAGCGAAGCAGATTCATCAAACGGTCCTCGAGAAAAAATTTATCTCTATAACGCGTTAATGTGCCTTGCTGGGAGTTTGGCCCCTCGTTTAGATTAACAAGTTGAGCCTACTTGCCGAGGAGGAAGCAGATCCATCAAACGGTTATCGAGCTAGGTAATATTTATATGATGAAAAAGTTGTCCAGAAAATTTATGAAGTTTGAACGGTCACAGCGCTCAAACGCGTTAATGTGCCTTCCTGGGGGCTTGTCCTCTCGTTTAGATTAACAAGATAAACCAACTTGCTCAGAGCGAAGCAGATTCATCAAACGGTCCTCGAGAAAATTTATCTCTATAACGCGTTAATGTGCCTTGCTGGGAGTTTGGCCTCTCGTTTAGATTAACAAGGTGAGCCTACTTGCCGAGGAGGAAGCAGATCCATCAAACGGTTATCGAGCTAGGTAATATTTATATGATGAAAAAGTTGTCCAGAAAATTTATGAAGTTTGAACGGTCACAGCGCTCAAACGCGTTAATGTGCCTTCCAGGGGGTTTGTCCTCTCGTTTAGATTAACAAGATAAACCAACTTGCTCAGAGCGAAGCAGATTCATCAAACGGTCCTCGAGAAAATTTATCTCTATAACGCGTTAATGTGCCTTGCTGGGAGTTTGGCCTCTCGTTTAGATTAACAAGTTGAGCCTACTTGCCGAGGAGGAAGCAGATCCATCAAACGGTTATCGAGCTAGGTAATATTTATATGATGAAAAAGTTGTCCAGAAAATTTATGAAGTTTGAACGGTCACAGCGCTCAAACGCGTTAATGTGCCTTCCTGGGGGCTTGTCCTCTCGTTTAGATTAACAAGATAAACCAACTTGCTCAGAGCGAAGCAGATTCATCAAACGGTCCTCGAGAAAATTTATCTCTATAACGCGTTAATGTGCCTTGCTGGGAGTTTGGCCTCTCGTTTAGATTAACAAGTTGAGCCTACTTGCCGAGGAGGAAGCAGATCCATCAAACGGTTATCGAGCTAGGTAATATTTATATGATGAAAAAGTTGTCCAGAAAATTTATGAAGTTTGAACGGTCACAGCGCTCAAACGCGTTAATGTGCCTTCCAGGGGGTTTGTCCTCTCGTTTAGATTAACAAGATAAACCAACTTGCTCAGAGCGAAGCAGATTCATCAAACGGTCCTCGAGAAAATTTATCTCTATAACGCGTTAATGTGCCTTGCTGGGAGTTTGGCCTCTCGTTTAGATTAACAAGTTGAACCTACTTGCCGAGGAGGAAGCAGATCCATCAAACGGTTATCGAGCTAGGTAATATTTATATGATGAAAAAGTTGTCCAGAAAATTTATGAAGTTTGAACGGTCACAGCGCTCAAACGCGTTAATGTGCCTTCCAGGGGGTTTGTCCTCTCGTTTAGATTAACAAGATAAACCAACTTGCTCAGAGCGAAGCAGATTCATCAAACGGTCCTCGAGAAAATTTATCTCTATAACGCGTTAATGTGCCTTGCTGGGAGTTTGGCCTCTCGTTTAGATTAACAAGTTGAGCCTACTTGCCGAGGAGGAAGCAGATCCATCAAACGGTTATCGAGCTAGGTAATATTTATATGATGAAAAAGTTGTCCAGAAAATTTATGAAGTTTGAACGGTCACAGCGCTCAAACGCGTTAATGTGCCTTCCAGGGGGTTTGTCCTCTCGTTTAGATTAACAAGATAAACCAACTTGCTCAGAGCGAAGCAGATTCATCAAACGGTCCTCGAGAAAATTTATCTCTATAACGCGTTAATGTGCCTTGCTGGGAGTTTGGCCTCTCGTTTAGATTAACAAGTTGAGCCTACTTGCCGAGGAGGAAGCAGATCCATCAAACGGTTATCGAGCTAGGTAATATTTATATGATGAAAAAGTTGTCCAGAAAATTTATGAAGTTTGAACGGTCACAGCGCTCAAACGCGTTAATGTGCCTTCCAGGGGGTTTGTCCTCTCGTTTAGATTAACAAGATAAACCAACTTGCTCAGAGCGAAGCAGATTCATCAAACGGTCCTCGAGAAAATTTATCTCTATAACGCGTTAATGTGCCTTGCTGGGAGTTTGGCCTCTCGTTTAGATTAACAAGGTGAAGCCTACTTGCCGAGGAGGAAGCAGATCCATCAAACGGTTATCGAGCTAGGTAATATTTATATGATGAAAAAGTTGTCCAGAAAATTTATGAAGTTTGAACGGTCACAGCGCTCAAACGCGTTAATGTGCCTTCCTGGGGGCTTGTCCTCTCGTTTAGATTAACAAGATAAACCAACTTGCTCAGAGCGAAGCAGATTCATCAAACGGTCCTCGAGAAAATTTATCTCTATAACGCGTTAATGTGCCTTGCTGGGAGTTTGGCCTCTCGTTTAGATTAACAAGGTGAGCCTACTTGCCGAGGAGGAAGCAGATCCATCAAACGGTTATCGAGCTAGGTAATATTTATATGATGAAAAAGTTGTCCAGAAAATTTATGAAGTTTGAACGGTCACAGCGCTCAAACGCGTTAATGTGCCTTCCAGGGGTTTGTCCTCTCGTTTAGATTAACAAGATAAACCAACTTGCTCAGAGCGAAGCAGATTCATCAAACGGTCCTCGAGAAAATTTATCTCTATAACGCGTTAATGTGCCTTGCTGGGAGTTTGGCCTCTCGTTTAGATTAACAAGTTGAGCCTACTTGCCGAGGAGGAAGCAGATCCATCAAACGGTTATCGAGCTAGGTAATATTTATATGATGAAAAAGTTGTCCAGAAAATTTATGAAGTTTGAACGGTCACAGCGCTCAAACGCGTTAATGTGCCTTCCAGGGGGTTGTCCTCTCGTTTAGATTAACAAGATAAACCAACTTGCTCAGAGCGAAGCAGATTCATCAAACGGTCCTCGAGAAAATTTATCTCTATAACGCGTTAATGTGCCTTGCTGGGAGTTTGGCCCCTCGTTTAGATTAACAAGTTGAGCCTACTTGCCGAGGAGGAAGCAGATCCATCAAACGGTTATCGAGCTAGGTAATATTTATATGATGAAAAAGTTGTCCAGAAAATTTATGAAGTTTGAACGGTCACAGCGCTCAAACGCGTTAATGTGCCTTCCTGGGGGCTTGTCCTCTCGTTTAGATTAACAAGATAAACCAACTTGCTCAGAGCGAAGCAGATTCATCAAACGGTCCTCGAGAAAATTTATCTCTATAACGCGTTAATGTGCCTTGCTGGGAGTTTGGCCTCTCGTTTAGATTAACAAGTTGAGCCTACTTGCCGAGGAGGAAGCAGATCCATCAAACGGTTATCGAGCTAGGTAATATTTATATGATGAAAAAGTTGTCCAGAAAATTTATGAAGTTTGAACGGTCACAGCGCTCAAACGCGTTAATGTGCCTTCCAGGGGGTTTGTCCTCTCGTTTAGATTAACAAGATAAACCAACTTGCTCAGAGCGAAGCAGATTCATCAAACGGTCCTCGAGAAAATTTATCTCTATAACGCGTTAATGTGCCTTGCTGGGAGTTTGGCCCCTCGTTTAGATTAACAAGTTGAGCCTACTTGCCGAGGAGGAAGCAGATCCATCAAACGGTTATCGAGCTAGGTAATATTTATATGATGAAAAAGTTGTCCAGAAAATTTATGAAGTTTGAACGGTCACAGCGCTCAAACGCGTTAATGTGCCTTCCTGGGGGTTTGTCCTCTCGTTTAGATTAACAAGATAAACCAACTTGCTCAGAGCGAAGCAGATTCATCAAACGGTCCTCGAGAAAATTTATCTCTATAACGCGTTAATGTGCCTTGCTGGGAGTTTGGCCTCTCGTTTAGATTAACAAGTTGAGCCTACTTGCCGAGGAGGAAGCAGATCCATCAAACGGTTATCGAGCTAGGTAATATTTATATGATGAAAAAGTTGTCCAGAAAATTTATGAAGTTTGAACGGTCACAGCGCTCAAACGCGTTAATGTGCCTTCCAGGGGGTTTGTCCTCTCGTTTAGATTAACAAGATAAACCAACTTGCTCAGAGCGAAGCAGATTCATCAAACGGTCCTCGAGAAAATTTATCTCTATAACGCGTTAATGTGCCTTGCTGGGAGTTTGGCCTCTCGTTTAGATTAACAAGTTGAGCCTACTTGCCGAGGAGGAAGCAGATCCATCAAACGGTTATCGAGCTAGGTAATATTTATATGATGAAAAAGTTGTCCAGAAAATTTATGAAGTTTGAACGGTCACAGCGCTCAAACGCGTTAATGTGCCTTCCAGGGGGTTTGTCCTCTCGTTTAGATTAACAAGATAAACCAACTTGCTCAGAGCGAAGCAGATTCATCAAACGGTCCTCGAGAAAATTTATCTCTATAACGCGTTAATGTGCCTTGCTGGGAGTTTGGCCTCTCGTTTAGATTAACAAGTGAACCTACTTGCCGAGGAGGAAGCAGATCCATCAAACGGTTATCGAGCTAGGTAATATTTATATGATGAAAAAGTTGTCCAGAAAATTTATGAAGTTTGAACGGTCACAGCGCTCAAACGCGTTAATGTGCCTTCCTGGGGGTTTGTCCTCTCGTTTAGATTAACAAGATAAACCAACTTGCTCAGAGCGAAGCAGATTCATCAAACGGTCCTCGAGAAAATTTATCTCTATAACGCGTTAATGTGCCTTGCTGGGAGTTTGGCCTCTCGTTTAGATTAACAAGGTGAACCTACTTGCCGAGGAGGAAGCAGATCCATCAAACGGTTATCGAGCTAGGTAATATTTATATGATGAAAAAGTTGTCCAGAAAATTTATGAAGTTTGAACGGTCACAGCGCTCAAACGCGTTAATGTGCCTTCCAGGGGGTTGTCCTCTCGTTTAGATTAACAAGATAAACCAACTTGCTCAGAGCGAAGCAGATTCATCAAACGGTCCTCGAGAAAATTTATCTCTATAACGCGTTAATGTGCCTTGCTGGGAGTTTGGCCTCTCGTTTAGATTAACAAGTTGAGCCTACTTGCCGAGGAGGAAGCAGATCCATCAAACGGTTATCGAGCTAGGTAATATTTATATGATGAAAAAGTTGTCCAGAAAATTTATGAAGTTTGAACGGTCACAGCGCTCAAACGCGTTAATGTGCCTTCCTGGGGGCTTGTCCTCTCGTTTAGATTAACAAGATAAACCAACTTGCTCAGAGCGAAGCAGATTCATCAAACGGTCCTCGAGAAAATTTATCTCTATAACGCGTTAATGTGCCTTGCTGGGAGTTTGGCCTCTCGTTTAGATTAACAAGTTGAGCCTACTTGCCGAGGAGGAAGCAGATCCATCAAACGGTTATCGAGCTAGGTAATATTTATATGATGAAAAAGTTGTCCAGAAAATTTATGAAGTTTGAACGGTCACAGCGCTCAAACGCGTTAATGTGCCTTCCAGGGGGTTTGTCCTCTCGTTTAGATTAACAAGATAAACCAACTTGCTCAGAGCGAAGCAGATTCATCAAACGGTCCTCGAGAAAATTTATCTCTATAACGCGTTAATGTGCCTTGCTGGGAGTTTGGCCTCTCGTTTAGATTAACAAGTTGAGCCTACTTGCCGAGGAGGAAGCAGATCCATCAAACGGTTATCGAGCTAGGTAATATTTATATGATGAAAAAGTTGTCCAGAAAATTTATGAAGTTTGAACGGTCACAGCGCTCAAACGCGTTAATGTGCCTTCCTGGGGGCTTGTCCTCTCGTTTAGATTAACAAGATAAACCAACTTGCTCAGAGCGAAGCAGATTCATCAAACGGTCCTCGAGAAAATTTATCTCTATAACGCGTTAATGTGCCTTGCTGGGAGTTTGGCCTCTCGTTTAGATTAACAAGGTGAACCTACTTGCCGAGGAGGAAGCAGATCCATCAAACGGTTATCGAGCTAGGTAATATTTATATGATGAAAAAGTTGTCCAGAAAATTTATGAAGTTTGAACGGTCACAGCGCTCAAACGCGTTAATGTGCCTTCCAGGGGGTTTGTCCTCTCGTTTAGATTAACAAGATAAACCAACTTGCTCAGAGCGAAGCAGATTCATCAAACGGTCCTCGAGAAAATTTATCTCTATAACGCGTTAATGTGCCTTGCTGGGAGTTTGGCCTCGTTTAGATTAACAAGTTGAGCCTACTTGCCGAGGAGGAAGCAGATCCATCAAACGGTTATCGAGCTAGGTAATATTTATATGATGAAAAAGTTGTCCAGAAAATTTATGAAGTTTGAACGGTCACAGCGCTCAAACGCGTTAATGTGCCTTCCTGGGGGTTGTTGTCCTCTCGTTTAGATTAACAAGATAAACCAACTTGCTCAGAGCGAAGCAGATTCATCAAACGGTCCTCGAGAAAATTTATCTCTATAACGCGTTAATGTGCCTTGCTGGGAGTTTGGCCTCTCGTTTAGATTAACAAGTTGAGCCTACTTGCCGAGGAGGAAGCAGATCCATCAAACGGTTATCGAGCTAGGTAATATTTATATGATGAAAAAGTTGTCCAGAAAATTTATGAAGTTTGAACGGTCACAGCGCTCAAACGCGTTAATGTGCCTTCCAGGGGGTTTGTCCTCTCGTTTAGATTAACAAGATAAACCAACTTGCTCAGAGCGAAGCAGATTCATCAAACGGTTCTCGAGAAAATTTATCTCTATAACGCGTTAATGTGCCTTGCTGGGAGTTTGGCCTCTCGTTTAGATTAACAAGTTGAGCCTACTTGCCGAGGAGGAAGCAGATCCATCAAACGGTTATCGAGCTAGGTAATATTTATATGATGAAAAAGTTGTCCAGAAAATTTATGAAGTTTGAACGGTCACAGCGCTCAAACGCGTTAATGTGCCTTCCAGGGGGTTTGTCCTCTCGTTTAGATTAACAAGATAAACCAACTTGCTCAGAGCGAAGCAGATTCATCAAACGGTCCTCGAGAAAATTTATCTCTATAACGCGTTAATGTGCCTTGCTGGGAGTTTGGCCTCTCGTTTAGATTAACAAGTTGAGCCTACTTGCCGAGGAGGAAGCAGATCCATCAAACGGTTATCGAGCTAGGTAATATTTATATATATGATGAAAAAGTTGTCCAGAAAATTTATGAAGTTTGAACGGTCACAGCGCTCAAACGCGTTAATGTGCCTTCCAGGGGGTTTGTCCTCTCGTTTAGATTAACAAGATAAACCAACTTGCTCAGAGCGAAGCAGATTCATCAAACGGTTCTCGAGAAAATTTATCTCTATAACGCGTTAATGTGCCTTGCTGGGAGTTTGGCCTCTCGTTTAGATTAACAAGTTGAACCTACTTGCCGAGGAGGAAGCAGATCCATCAAACGGTTATCGAGCTAGGTAATATTTATATGATGAAAAAGTTGTCCAGAAAATTTATGAAGTTTGAACGGTCACAGCGCTCAAACGCGTTAATGTGCCTTCCTGGGGGCTTGTCCTCTCGTTTAGATTAACAAGATAAACCAACTTGCTCAGAGCGAAGCAGATTCATCAAACGGTTCTCGAGAAAATTTATCTCTATAACAACGTTAATGTGCCTTGCTGGGAGTTTGGCCTCTCGTTTAGATTACGAAGGGTGAACCTACTTGCCGAGGAGGAAGCAGATCCATCAAACGGTTATCGAGCTAGGTAATATTTATATGATGAAAAAGTTGTCCAGAAAATTTATGAAGTTTGAACGGTCACAGCGCTCAAACGCGTTAATGTGCCTTCCAGGGGGTTGTCCTCTCGTTTAGATTAACAAGATAAACCAACTTGCTCAGAGCGAAGCAGATTCATCAAACGGTCCTCGAGAAAATTTATCTCTATAACGCGTTAATGTGCCTTGCTGGGAGTTTGGCCTCTCGTTTAGATTAACAAGTTGAGCCTACTTGCCGAGGAGGAAGCAGATCCATCAAACGGTTATCGAGCTAGGTAATATTTATATGATGAAAAAGTTGTCCAGAAAATTTATGAAGTTTGAACGGTCACAGCGCTCAAACGCGTTAATGTGCCTTCCTGGGGGCTTGTCCTCTCGTTTAGATTAACAAGATGAACCAACCTGCTCAGAGCGAAGCAGATTCATCAAACGGTCCTCGAGAAAATTTATCTCTATAACACGTTAATGTGCCTTGCTGGGAGTTTGGCCTCTCGTTTAGATTAACAAGGTGAAGCCTACTTGCCGAGGAGGAAGCAGATCCATCAAACGGTTATCGAGCTAGGTAATATTTATATGATGAAAAAGTTGTCCAGAAAATTTATGAAGTTTGAACGGTCACAGCGCTCAAACGCGTTAATGTGCCTTCCAGGGGGTTTGTCCTCTCGTTTAGATTAACAAGATAAACCAACTTGCTCAGAGCGAAGCAGATTCATCAAACGGTCCTCGAGAAAATTTATCTCTATAACGCGTTAATGTGCCTTGCTGGGAGTTTGGCCTCTCGTTTAGATTAACAAGTTGAGCCTACTTGCCGAGGAGGAAGCAGATCCATCAAACGGTTATCGAGCTAGGTAATATTTATATGATGAAAAAGTTGTCCAGAAAATTTATGAAGTTTGAACGGTCACAGCGCTCAAACGCGTTAATGTGCCTTCCAGGGGGTTTGTCCTCTCGTTTAGATTAACAAGATAAACCAACTTGCTCAGAGCGAAGCAGATTCATCAAACGGTCCTCGAGAAAATTTATCTCTATAACGCGTTAATGTGCCTTGCTGGGAGTTTGGCCCCTCGTTTAGATTAACAAGTTGAGCCTACTTGCCGAGGAGGAAGCAGATCCATCAAACGGTTATCGAGCTAGGTAATATTTATATGATGAAAAAGTTGTCCAGAAAATTTATGAAGTTTGAACGGTCACAGCGCTCAAACGCGTTAATGTGCCTTCCAGGGGGTTTGTCCTCTCGTTTAGATTAACAAGATAAACCAACTTGCTCAGAGCGAAGCAGATTCATCAAACGGTTCTCGAGAAAATTTATCTCTATAACGCGTTAATGTGCCTTGCTGGGAGTTTGGCCTCTCGTTTAGATTAACAAGTTGAGCCTACTTGCCGAGGAGGAAGCAGATCCATCAAACGGTTATCGAGCTAGGTAATATTTATATGATGAAAAAGTTGTCCAGAAAATTTATGAAGTTTGAACGGTCACAGCGCTCAAACGCGTTAATGTGCCTTCCAGGGGGTTTTGTCCTCTCGTTTAGATTAACAAGATAAACCAACTTGCTCAGAGCGAAGCAGATTCATCAAACGGTTCTCGAGAAAATTTATCTCTATAACGCGTTAATGTGCCTTGCTGGGAGTTTGGCCTCTCGTTTAGATTAACAAGTTGAGCCTACTTGCCGAGGAGGAAGCAGATCCATCAAACGGTTATCGAGCTAGGTAATATTTATATGATGAAAAAGTTGTCCAGAAAATTTATGAAGTTTGAACGGTCACAGCGCTCAAACGCGTTAATGTGCCTTCCAGGGGGTTTGTCCTCTCGTTTAGATTAACAAGATAAACCAACTTGCTCAGAGCGAAGCAGATTCATCAAACGGTCCTCGAGAAAATTTATCTCTATAACGCGTTAATGTGCCTTGCTGGGAGTTTGGCCTCTCGTTTAGATTAACAAGTTGAGCCTACTTGCCGAGGAGGAAGCAGATCCATCAAACGGTTATCGAGCTAGGTAATATTTATATGATGAAAAAGTTGTCCAGAAAATTTATGAAGTTTGAACGGTCACAGCGCTCAAACGCGTTAATGTGCCTTCCAGGGGTTTGTCCTCTCGTTTAGATTAACAAGATAAACCAACTTGCTCAGAGCGAAGCAGATTCATCAAACGGTCCTCGAGAAAATTTATCTCTATAACGCGTTAATGTGCCTTGCTGGGAGTTTGGCCTCTCGTTTAGATTAACAAGTTGAGCCTACTTGCCGAGGAGGAAGCAGATCCATCAAACGGTTATCGAGCTAGGTAATATTTATATGATGAAAAAGTTGTCCAGAAAATTTATGAAGTTTGAACGGTCACAGCGCTCAAACGCGTTAATGTGCCTTCCAGGGGGTTTGTCCTCTCGTTTAGATTAACAAGATAAACCAACTTGCTCAGAGCGAAGCAGATTCATCAAACGGTTCTCGAGAAAATTTATCTCTATAAACGGTCCTCATCAAAATGTGCCTTGCTGAAAATTTATCGGTTAATATGGCCTTGCTGGGAGTTTGGCCTCTCGTTTAGATTAACAAGTTGAGCCTACTTGCCGAGGAGGAAGCAGATCCATCAAACGGTTATCGAGCTAGGTAATATTTATATGATGAAAAAGTTGTCCAGAAAATTTATGAAGTTTGAACGGTCACAGCGCTCAAACGCGTTAATGTGCCTTCCTGGGGGTTTGTCCTCTCGTTTAGATTAACAAGATAAACCAACTTGCTCAGAGCGAAGCAGATTCATCAAACGGTTCTCGAGAAAATTTATCTCTATAACGCGTTAATGTGCCTTGCTGGGAGTTTGGCCTCTCGTTTAGATTAACAAGTTGAGCCTACTTGCCGAGGAGGAAGCAGATCCATCAAACGGTTATCGAGCTAGGTAATATTTATATGATGAAAAAGTTGTCCAGAAAATTTATGAAGTTTGAACGGTCACAGCGCTCAAACGCGTTAATGTGCCTTCCAGGGGGTTTGTCCTCTCGTTTAGATTAACTTGCTCAGTTTCAAACGGTCCTCGATTTGATCCAACTTGCTCAGAGCGAAGCTTCATCAAACGGTTCTCGTTTAATTTGTCCTCTCGTTTAGATTAACAAGATAAACCAACAGATCTCAAACGGTTATCGAGCTAGCAATATTTATTCATCAAAAAGTTGTCCAGAAAATTTAAAGTTTGAACGGTCACAGCGCTCAAACGCGTTAATGTGCCTTCCTGGGGGTTTGTCCTCTCGTTTAGATTAACAAGATAAACCAACTTGCTCAGAGGAAGCAGATTCATCAAACGGTTATCGAGCTCTATAACGGTTAATATTTATTTGGCCTGATTAACAAGTTGAAAAAGATCCATCAAACGGTTATCGAGCTAAAATTTTATGATGAAAAGTGTCCAGTTTGAACGGTCACAGCGCTCAAACGCGTTAATGTGCCTTCCAGGGGGTTTGTCCTCTCGTTTAGATTAACAAGATAAACCAACTTGCTCAGAGCGAAGCAGATTCATCAAACGGTTCTCGAGAAAATTTATCTCTATAACGCGTTAATGTGCCTTGCTGGGAGTTTGGCCTCTCGTTTAGATTAACAAGTTGAGCCTACTTGCCGAGGAGGAAGCAGATCCATCTCGTTTAGATTAACAAGATGAACCTACTTGCACGGTCACAGCGCTCGGTTTCCTGGGGTTTGTCCTCTCGTTTAGATTAACAAGATAAACCAATTGCTCAGCAGATCCATCAAACGGTTATCGAGCTAGGTAAATTTATCTGATAAAAAGTTGTCCAGAAAATTTATGAAGTTTGAACGGTCACAGCGCTCAAACGCGTTAATGTGCCTTCCTTCCAGGGGAAGCAGTCCTCTCGTTTAGATTAACAAGATAAACCAACTTGCTCAGAGCGAAGCAGATTCATCAAACGGTTTGAAGAAAATTTATCTCTATAACGCGTTAATGTGCCTTGCTGGGAGTTTGGCCTCTCGTTTAGATTAACAAGTTGAACCTACTTGCCGAGGAGGAAGCAGATCCATCAAACGGTTATCGAGCTAGGTAATATTTATATGATGAAAAAGTTGTCCAGAAAATTTATGAAGTTTGAACGGTCACAGCGCTCAAACGCGTTAATGTGCCTTCCTGGGGGTTTGTCCTCTCGTTTAGATTAACAAGATAAACCAACTTGCTCAGAGCGAAGCAGATTCATCAAACGGTTCTCGAGAAAATTTATCTCTATAACGCGTTTAACGCTCCACGGGGTTTGTCCTCTCGTTTATAAACGCGTTAATGTGCCTTGTCCTCTCGTTTAATTAACAAGATAAACCAACTTGTGCCTTATAACGCGTGGGAGTTTGGCCTCTCGTTTAGATTAACAAGTTGAACCCTACTTGCCGAGGAGGAAGCAGATCCATCAAACGGTTATCGAGCTAGGTAATATTTATATGATGAAAAAGTTGTCCAGAAAATTTATGAAGTTTGAACGGTCACAGCGCTCAAACGCGTTAATGTGCCTTCCAGGGGGTTTGTCCTCTCGTTTAGATTAACAAGATAAACCAACTTGCTCAGAGCGAAGCAGATTCATCAAACGGTTCTCGAGAAAATTTATCTCTATAACGCGTTAATGTGCCTTGCTGGGAGTTTGGCCCCTCGTTTAGATTAACAAGTTGAGCCTACTTGCCGAGGAGGAAGCAGATCCATCAAACGGTTATCGAGCTAGGTAATATTTATATGATGAAAAAGTTGTCCAGAAAATTTATGAAGTTTGAACGGTCACAGCGCTCAAACGCGTTAATGTGCCTTCCAGGGGGTTTGTCCTCTCGTTTAGATTAACAAGATAAACCAACTTGCTCAGAGCGAAGCAGATTCATCAAACGGTTCTCGAGAAAATTTATCTCTATAACGCGTTAATGTGCCTTGCTGGGAGTTTGGCCTCTCGTTTAGATTAACAAGTTGAGCCTACTTGCCGAGGAGGAAGCAGATCCATCAAACGGTTATCGAGCTAGGTAATATTTATATGATGAAAAAGTTGTCCAGAAAATTTATGAAGTTTGAACGGTCACAGCGCTCAAACGCGTTAATGTGCCTTCCAGGGGGTTTGTCCTCTCGTTTAGATTAACAAGATAAACCAACTTGCTCAGAGCGAAGCAGATTCATCAAACGGTTCTCGAGAAAATTTATCTCTATAACGCGTTAATGTGCCTTGCTGGGAGTTTGGCCTCTCGTTTAGATTAACAAGTTGAGCCTACTTGCCGAGGAGGAAGCAGATCCATCAAACGGTTATCGAGCTAGGTAATATTTATATGATGAAAAAGTTGTCCAGAAAATTTATGAAGTTTGAACGGTCACAGCGCTCAAACGCGTTAATGTGCCTTCCAGGGGTTTGTCCTCTCGTTTAGATTAACAAGATAAACCAACTTGCTCAGAGCGAAGCAGATTCATCAAACGGTCCTCGAGAAAATTTATCTCTATAACGCGTTAATGTGCCTTGCTGGGAGTTTGGCCCCTCGTTTAGATTAACAAGTTGAGCCTACTTGCCGAGGAGGAAGCAGATCCATCAAACGGTTATCGAGCTAGGTAATATTTATATGATGAAAAAGTTGTCCAGAAAATTTATGAAGTTTGAACGGTCACAGCGCTCAAACGCGTTAATGTGCCTTCCAGGGGGTTTGTCCTCTCGTTTAGATTAACAAGATAAACCAACTTGCTCAGAGCGAAGCAGATTCATCAAACGGTTCTCGAGAAAATTTATCTCTATAACGCGTTAATGTGCCTTGCTGGGAGTTTGGCCTCTCGTTTAGATTAACAAGTTGAGCCTACTTGCCGAGGAGGAAGCAGATCCATCAAACGGTTATCGAGCTAGGTAATATTTATATGATGAAAAAGTTGTCCAGAAAATTTATGAAATTTGAACGGTCACAGCGCTCAAACGCGTTAATGTGCCTTCCAGGGGGTTTGTCCTCTCGTTTAGATTAACAAGATAAACCAACTTGCTCAGAGCGAAGCAGATTCATCAAACGGTTCTCGAGAAAATTTATCTCTATAACGCGTTAATGTGCCTTGCTGGGAGTTTGGCCTCTCGTTTAGATTAACAAGGTGAACCTACTTGCCGAGGAGGAAGCAGATCCATCAAACGGTTATCGAGCTAGGTAATATTTATATGATGAAAAAGTTGTCCAGAAAATTTATGAAGTTTGAACGGTCACAGCGCTCAAACGCGTTAATGTGCCTTCCAGGGGTTTGTCCTCTCGTTTAGATTAACAAGATAAACCAACTTGCTCAGAGCGAAGCAGATTCATCAAACGGTTCTCGAGAAAATTTATCTCTATAACGCGTTAATGTGCCTTGCTGGGAGTTTGGCCTCTCGTTTAGATTAACAAGTTGAAGCCTACTTGCCGAGGAGGAAGCAGATCCATCAAACGGTTATCGAGCTAGGTAATATTTATATGATGAAAAAGTTGTCCAGAAAATTTATGAAATTTGAACGGTCACAGCGCTCAAACGCGTTAATGTGCCTTCCAGGGGGTTTGTCCTCTCGTTTAGATTAACAAGATAAACCAACTTGCTCAGAGCGAAGCAGATTCATCAAACGGTTCTCGAGAAAATTTATCTCTATAACGCGTTAATGTGCCTTGCTGGGAGTTTGGCCTCTCGTTTAGATTAACAAGTTGAGCCTACTTGCCGAGGAGGAAGCAGATCCATCAAACGGTTATCGAGCTAGGTAATATTTATATGATGAAAAAGTTGTCCAGAAAATTTATGAAGTTTGAACGGTCACAGCGCTCAAACGCGTTAATGTGCCTTCCAGGGGGTTTGTCCTCTCGTTTAGATTAACAAGATAAACCAACTTGCTCAGAGCGAAGCAGATTCATCAAACGGTTCTCGAGAAAATTTATCTCTATAACGCGTTAATGTGCCTTGCTGGGAGTTTGGCCTCTCGTTTAGATTAACGAAGGTGAACCTACTTGCCGAGGAGGAAGCAGATCCATCAAACGGTTATCGAGCTAGGTAATATTTATATGATGAAAAAGTTGTCCAGAAAATTTATGAAGTTTGAACGGTCACAGCGCTCAAACGCGTTAATGTGCCTTCCAGGGGGTTTGTCCTCTCGTTTAGATTAACAAGATAAACCAACTTGCTCAGAGCGAAGCAGATTCATCAAACGGTTCTCGAGAAAATTTATCTCTATAACGCGTTAATGTGCCTTGCTGGGAGTTTGGCCTCTCGTTTAGATTAACAAGTTGAACCTACTTGCCGAGGAGGAAGCAGATCCATCAAACGGTTATCGAGCTAGGTAATATTTATATGATGAAAAAGTTGTCCAGAAAATTTATGAAGTTTGAACGGTCACAGCGCTCAAACGCGTTAATGTGCCTTCCAGGGGGTTTGTCCTCTCGTTTAGATTAACAAGATAAACCAACTTGCTCAGAGCGAAGCAGATTCATCAAACGGTCCTCGAGAAAATTTATCTCTATAACGCGTTAATGTGCCTTGCTGGGAGTTTGGCCCCTCGTTTAGATTAACAAGTTGAGCCTACTTGCCGAGGAGGAAGCAGATCCATCAAACGGTTATCGAGCTAGGTAATATTTATATGATGAAAAAGTTGTCCAGAAAATTTATGAAGTTTGAACGGTCACAGCGCTCAAACGCGTTAATGTGCCTTCCAGGGGGTTTGTCCTCTCGTTTAGATTAACAAGATAAACCAACTTGCTCAGAGCGAAGCAGATTCATCAAACGGTTCTCGAGAAAATTTATCTCTATAACGCGTTAATGTGCCTTGCTGGGAGTTTGGCCTCTCGTTTAGATTAACAAGTTGAACCTACTTGCCGAGGAGGAAGCAGATCCATCAAACGGTTATCGAGCTAGGTAATATTTATATGATGAAAAAGTTGTCCAGAAAATTTATGAAGTTTGAACGGTCACAGCGCTCAAACGCGTTAATGTGCCTTCCAGGGGGTTTGTCCTCTCGTTTAGATTAACAAGATAAACCAACTTGCTCAGAGCGAAGCAGATTCATCAAACGGTTCTCGAGAAAATTTATCTCTATAACGCGTTAATGTGCCTTGCTGGGAGTTTGGCCTCTCGTTTAGATTAACAAGTTGAGCCTACTTGCCGAGGAGGAAGCAGATCCATCAAACGGTTATCGAGCTAGGTAATATTTATATGATGAAAAAGTTGTCCAGAAAATTTATGAAATTTGAACGGTCACAGCGCTCAAACGCGTTAATGTGCCTTCCAGGGGGTTTGTCCTCTCGTTTAGATTAACAAGATAAACCAACTTGCTCAGAGCGAAGCAGATTCATCAAACGGTTCTCGAGAAAATTTATCTCTATAACGCGTTAATGTGCCTTGCTGGGAGTTTGGCCTCTCGTTTAGATTAACAAGGTGAACCTACTTGCCGAGGAGGAAGCAGATCCATCAAACGGTTATCGAGCTAGGTAATATTTATATGATGAAAAAGTTGTCCAGAAAATTTATGAAGTTTGAACGGTCACAGCGCTCAAACGCGTTAATGTGCCTTCCAGGGGGTTTGTCCTCTCGTTTAGATTAACAAGATAAACCAACTTGCTCAGAGCGAAGCAGATTCATCAAACGGTTCTCGAGAAAATTTATCTCTATAACGCGTTAATGTGCCTTGCTGGGAGTTTGGCCCCTCGTTTAGATTAACAAGTTGAACCTACTTGCCGAGGAGGAAGCAGATCCATCAAACGGTTATCGAGCTAGGTAATATTTATATGATGAAAAAGTTGTCCAGAAAATTTATGAAGTTTGAACGGTCACAGCGCTCAAACGCGTTAATGTGCCTTCCTGGGGGTTTGTCCTCTCGTTTAGATTAACAAGATGAACTTGCTCAGAGCGAAGCAGATTCATCAAACGGTTCTCGAGAAAATTTATCTCTATAACGCGTTAATGTGCCTTGCTGGGAGTTTGGCCTCTCGTTTAGATTAACAAGTTGAACCTACTTGCCGAGGAGGAAGCAGATCCATCAAACGGTTATCGAGCTAGGTAATATTTATATGATGAAAAAGTTGTCCAGAAAATTTATGAAGTTTGAACGGTCACAGCGCTCAAACGCGTTAATGTGCCTTCCTGGGGTTTGTCCTCTCGTTTAGATTAACAAGATGAAAAAACTTGCTCAGAGCGAAGCAGATTCATCAAACGGTTCTCGAGAAAATTTATCTCTATAACGCGTTAATGTGCCTTGCTGGGAGTTTGGCCTCTCGTTTAGATTAACAAGGTGAACCTACTTGCCGAGGAGGAAGCAGATCCATCAAACGGTTATCGAGCTAGGTAATATTTATATGATGAAAAAGTTGTCCAGAAAATTTATGAAGTTTGAACGGTCACAGCGCTCAAACGCGTTAATGTGCCTTCCAGGGGGTTTGTCCTCTCGTTTAGATTAACAAGATGAAAAACTTGCTCAGAGCGAAGCAGATTCATCAAACGGTTCTCGAGAAAATTTATCTCTATAACGCGTTAATGTGCCTTGCTGGGAGTTTGGCCCCTCGTTTAGATTAACAAGGTGAACCTACTTGCCGAGGAGGAAGCAGATCCATCAAACGGTTATCGAGCTAGGTAATATTTATATGATGAAAAAGTTGTCCAGAAAATTTATGAAATTTGAACGGTCACAGCGCTCAAACGCGTTAATGTGCCTTCCAGGGGTTTGTCCTCTCGTTTAGATTAACAAGATAAAAAACTTGCTCAGAGCGAAGCAGATTCATCAAACGGTTCTCGAGAAAATTTATCTCTATAACGCGTTAATGTGCCTTGCTGGGAGTTTGGCCCCTCGTTTAGATTAACAAGGTGAACCTACTTGCCGAGGAAGAAGCAGATCCATCAAACGGTTATCGAGCTAGGTAATATTTATATGATGAAAAAGTTGTCCAGAAAATTTATGAAGTTTGAACGGTCACAGCGCTCAAACGCGTTAATGTGCCTTCCTGGGGGTTTGTCCTCTCGTTTAGATTAACAAGATGAAAAAACTTGCTCAGAGCGAAGCAGATTCATCAAACGGTTCTCGAGAAAATTTATCTCTATAACGCGTTAATGTGCCTTGCTGGGAGTTTGGCCCCTCGTTTAGATTAACAAGGTGAACCTACTTGCCGAGGAGGAAGCAGATCCATCAAACGGTTATCGAGCTAGGTAATATTTATATGATGAAAAAGTTGTCCAGAAAATTTATGAAATTTGAACGGTCACAGCGCTCAAACGCGTTAATGTGCCTTCCTGGGGTTTGTCCTCTCGTTTAGATTAACAAGATAAAAAACTTGCTCAGAGCGAAGCAGATTCATCAAACGGTTCTCGAGAAAATTTATCTCTATAACGCGTTAATGTGCCTTGCTGGGAGTTTGGCCCCTCGTTTAGATTAACAAGGTGAACCTACTTGCCGAGGAGGAAGCAGATCCATCAAACGGTTATCGAGCTAGGTAATATTTATATGATGAAAAAGTTGTCCAGAAAATTTATGAAGTTTGAACGGTCACAGCGCTCAAACGCGTTAATGTGCCTTCCTGGGGGTTTGTCCTCTCGTTTAGATTAACAAGATAAAAAACTTGCTCAGAGCGAAGCAGATTCATCAAACGGTTCTCGAGAAAATTTATCTCTATAACGCGTTAATGTGCCTTGCTGGGAGTTTGGCCCCTCGTTTAGATTAACAAGGTGAACCTTTTTGCCGAGGAGGAAGCAGATCCATCAAACGGTTATCGAGCTAGGTAATATTTATATGATGAAAAAGTTGTCCAGAAAATTTATGAAGTTTGAACGGTCACAGCGCTCAAACGCGTTAATGTGCCTTCCAGGGGGTTTGTCCTCTCGTTTAGATTAACAAGATAAACCAACTTGCTCAGAGCGAAGCAGATTCATCAAACGGTTCTCGAGAAAATTTATCTCTATAACGCGTTAATGTGCCTTGCTGGGAGTTTGGCCCCTCGTTTAGATTAACAAGGTGAACCTACTTGCCGAGGAGGAAGCAGATCCATCAAACGGTTATCGAGCTAGGTAATATTTATATGATGAAAAAGTTGTCCAGAAAATTTATGAAGTTTGAACGGTCACAGCGCTCAAACGCGTTAATGTGCCTTCCTGGGGGTTTGTCCTCTCGTTTAGATTAACAAGATAAAAAAACTTGCCCAGAGCGAAGCAGATTCATCAAACGGTTCTCGAGAAAATTTATCTCTATAACGCGTTAATGTGCCTTGCTGGGAGTTTGGCCCCTCGTTTAGATTAACAAGTTGAACCTACTTGCCGAGGAGGAAGCAGATCCATCAAACGGTTATCGAGCTAGGTAATATTTATATGATGAAAAAGTTGTCCAGAAAATTTATGAAGTTTGAACGGTCACAGCGCTCAAACGCGTTAATGTGCCTTCCAGGGGGTTTGTCCTCTCGTTTAGATTAACAAGATAAAAAAACTTGCTCAGAGCGAAGCAGATTCATCAAACGGTTCTCGAGAAAATTTATCTCTATAGCGTTTGGCTGGGAGTTTGGCCTTGCTTAATTTGCCGAGGAGGAAGCAGATCCATCAAACGGTTATCGAGCTAGGTAATATTTATATGATCCAGAAAATTTATGAAATTTGAACGGTCAAGCGCTCAAACGCGTTAATGTGCCTTCCTGGGGTTTGTCCTCTCGTTTAGATTAACAAGATGGAGCGAAGCAGATTCACCAAACGGTTCTCGAGAAAATTTATCTCTATAACGCGTTAATGTGCCTTATTTAACAAGGTGAACCTACTTGCCGAGGAGGAAGCAGATCCATCAAACGGTTATCGAGCTAGGTAATATTTATATGATGAAAAAGTTGTCCAGAAAATTTATGAAATTTGAACGGTCACAGCGCTCAAACGCGTTAATGTGCCTTCCAGGGGGTTTGTCCTCTCGTTTAGATTAACAAGATAAACCAACTTGCCCAGAGCGAAGCAGATTCATCAAACGGTTCTCGAGAAAATTTATCTCTATAACGCGTTAATGTGCCTTGCTGGGAGTTTGGCCCCTCGTTTAGATTAACGAAGGTGAACCTACTTGCCGAGGAAGAAGCAGATCCATCAAACGGTTATCGAGCTAGGTAATATTTATGTGATGAAAAAGTTGTCCAGAAAATTTATAATAATAATAATAATAATAATAATAATAATGCAATTTATTTTCCCTAACATTCTACAATTTAATTTAAACAAATATATTATGCAAAAACCATGTTAAAGAAAAAAAGACAGAGTTCAGGGTTCAATAACTTGAAGCCTGGTCTTCCACTCTACCTATACCTAATCTAAATATCTTAAACCTACACTTAACCTAAAGAGAGAAAGAGGATACAAATATTCCACGACTGCTGTACAGCATCGACCGAATAAATACAGCGATGCTTCCAGAGGCGCACACAAGCAATAAACAATTGAAATGTATCAACGTATGCAGGGCAATTAAAATCTAATAAGTATTAAAAGAGCCGCCTACCCGCCACTCTGCTGCTTCGTAAACAGAAACGAAAACAATCTCTTTTTAAATACAAATGTAGATGGGGCTAGTTTTACGTTAGTAGGTAGATTGTTGTAAACATGCGTAACTTGGTATGAGAAACAACGTTTGAATTGTTCAAGTCTGTGTAGTGGTGGAGTTAATGTGCCCTTGTAACGGATATTCACATGATGAACATCCGTTCTAAACGTAATTCTGTTATACAGGTACGGAGGTTTCCCGGTGGAGATGATATTATGGAACAGTGTAGCAGAGTGCAACAATCTCCTATTTTTCATATTAAGCCATTTGAGATCACTCAGTTTGTGAGATATGTGTTGCCGTCTTCTTATGCCAAATATCAGTCTAAGACAAGAATTCTGTATCTTCTGAAGCTTACGTGCATTATAAGCGGAAATGTAAGATCCGTATAATGTATCACAGTAATTGAGACGCGATAGAACAAGCGACTCACATAGAAGTTGTTTTGTTTTTCTGTCAAGAAACATCCTGTTACCATAAATGGCTTTTAAAGCAGCATAAGAACATTGAGTACAGAAATTCGTATATTCAGTAAAGTCCAATTCATCATTCAAAATAATACCTAAATTTTTAACAGATCTCTTCAATTCAACCTGCTCACCACAAACGAAAATTTTTATACTACTTCGAAAGTCAGGATTTAACCTAAACTTTTTTGGACCAAAAACTATTAGCTCAGTCTTTGATGGATTTATACACAGGGAATGCTTCTTCGATACAGTACAGAGACGTTCTATATCCTGGTTTAATCTGTCGCAAGCTTCAGTCACTTTGTCAGGTGGAAATGAATAGTAGAGCTGTGTATCATCGGCATAAAAATGACATTTAGCAAACTGCAGGTACTTAACAAAATGACATGTGTAGATAGAATACAGGAGAGGTCCGAGGACAGAACCTTGGGGTACACCTTTTACAATTGGAAGAAACGGGGAAACATAGCCATCAACAGACACGCACTGCTTTCTACCAGTAATGTAACTAAAAAGAAGATTCACTGCAGTAGAGCCAAGACCAATATGATACAATACTGCTGACAGTAATTTATGGTTTAAGGTGTCAAACGCCTTGGAATAATCCAGTAAGCACATAAGAGTCAAGTTACCCTCATCAGAACTACCAACTATATCATCAGTTATGTTTAAAAGCGCTGTGTTGCAACTGTAGTTTTTCCGAAAGCCCGACTGTACTTCGGGTAATATATCATATTGGATTATGTAGTCTTTCAATTGAAATTCAATAACCTTTTCCGCAATCTTTGACATTACTGGGACTATACTAATTGGACGGAGATCACCAAGTTGACTAACGGAAGATTTCTTAGGTAACGGTAAAACTAAAGACTGTTTCCAGCATTCAGGAAATTGGCCATTCAATAAGCAAAAATTAATTATGAAAGTTAAGTAGGGCACGATGTGGGGACAGCACAACGTAATAAAATTAATATTCAATCCATCCACTCCTGCAGCATTACTTTTAATTGAGCGTATAATATCGAAAACTACATCATCTGTGACTGTAGAAAATTCAAAATCACAATCATTGGAACGTGTAGAAATATAGGCATCGTAGACCGCATCATCTGGCTGCAGGTCAGGCACAGAATTTACAAAAAACAAATTAATCGTCTCAGGTTTTCTTAATTCGGATGGAATGCTCCTAGTCGGTTTATTAATGATGCCCGTATTCTTTAATAATTTCCACAACTTACTACTATTCTGTCCAGCAGCCCTAATTTTATAGTCCATGTAAGCACGCTTTTCTCTACGTATTGCATCATTTGTCAAATTCCGTAGAGACTTATAGTAATCCCAACGCGCAGGTAAACGGTTTCGCTTGTATAACCTTAAAGCACGGTCCCTCAAACTCTGCATGGTTTTGATAGTGTCCGTTAACCACGGAGCCGAGGCTCTCGTGAACCTAGATGTTACAAGAGGCATATGATTATTAAGTAATTCAATCAGCTGATTAGTGAAAAACATTGCCATATCATTTACATCAGTTAGATCATGAATTAAATAAAATGGAGTAGTAAGTAAATCGGAAAAGAATAGATTATAGTCAAAGAATGTCATAGATCTATAAGTATGTGACACCACGTTAGGTTTAATGTGCTTGACGTTCAAATGACAAAAGATCAGTGCGTGATTCGAAGTCGGTATATCTCGCACGCCACTATCTAAGACCAGGGCTCTATCAGAAACAAATATTAAATCAATTGTAGAAGGATTCCTACCAGAAAAGCACGTTGGAGAGTCAATAATTTGCTCCAAGTTAAAAGATGCCATCGCATCGCTGAGAATTGTTGCTGGAAGACTGTCATGTACCTGGATATTTATATTAAAATCACCCATCAACACAACTGTGTCACACTGAGGAACGATTTCAGACAGCGCATTTTGAAGCTCGTCAACAAACCCACCGTACTCGCACCAAGGAGGCCTATAAATTACCCCAACAGCAAAAACTTTGTGGTTTAAATGTATAAGTACCCATAACTGTTCAATAGTTGAGTTATACTGAAATAGTTTAAAATTCAAGTCATCCTTGATGTAAATTCCAACTCCACCACCACGTGTACCCCTATCACGACGCAAAAAGGTGTAATTATCTATCCTTAAGTAGTTACCATCCACACCATCATGAAGCCACGTTTCACTTAAGCAGAAAATAGAGTAATCATTTTCCAGTAAATATGTTTTAAAATCTAGAAAAGAAGGCATCAAAGAGCGGATATTTAGATGTCCCAACGTCAATGCAGTGAGCATTCTTAACTATAGCTAATTAATAACAAGTATGCATGTGTGCCTCGGAAGCCCTCACAATAATTACAAACTAAAAAAAAAGGTGGAATATTAATATCCGATAACATTAAAACACTTACCCAAAGATGAGTAAATGAAAGATAGATAATAAACAAAGTTCATGGTGCAAATGCAGTCACTCTGAAGTAAATTAATGTTAACCAAGCAGTAAAATAAAATAGAAAACAATAAGATTACGAATATTAAGAAATTCTAATAAGCAATTGCAGTAATTATATAATAAAAACAAATAAAATTAAATTCGTAGGTAAGCACTACAATATCAGTAACAATAAGATAACGAGTGAAAAAACAAAAATATAACCTATATATATATACCAATAAAAAAAAAAACAAAAATATATATGTATATACTGAAACAGCAAACAAAAATATAATTGGCAGCTACTTATTACAAGATAAGCAGTAATAATATTAAAAGCAAAAGAATACAATAACTCACTTATTAATACTGAAATTTTTTAACATCTTCATTCAGGCGTTCTCTATGCGTTAGTAGATAGAAGAGCAGTAACCTTCTGGAAGTCTTCTAAAGTTTGAACTTTATGTTTCTTGGAACCTTTTTTAATATAAATAGTACCATCAAGTGTATATACATTTCGAACACCAAATTTATCCTTTGCCTTTCTGTATAATTCACGCCTGCACATTGTAAGGTCCTCCATAATTAATAATCTGGAACCCTTCAATTTATGGCGATTTTTCAGAAGTAAAGATTTGTAGTAATAGCTAGTGAATTTCACCAGTATGCCACGATTAGAATTTCCAACTGCCTGGGGCGCTCCTGTTCGGTGGACACGATCGATGCGCTCCGGTGTGATGTTTAAATTTAATTTATCCTTACAAAAATTGATTACAGTATCGGTAACATTTTCTTTTTCCTTCTCTTGCAAACCAAGAACACGTACACTATTACGCCTAGTGTATTGTTCTAAACTGTCAATTTGTTTAACAACTTGTCTTATTTTTCGAAGTTTGAATCTGTCGCTAAACTTTTCAAACGCGTTAATGTTTTCCTCTACACTTTGTCCTCTCGTTTAGATTAACAAGATAAATTCAACTTGCTTTGATAAGCAGATTCATCAAACGGTTTAGAAAATTTATCTCTATATCGCGTTAATTTGTTCGCTGGGGGCATGATTCTCGTTTAGATTAACAATATTGAACCAATTACCGAGAGCGAAGTAGATACTCATCAAACGGTTAAAAACGAGCTAGGTAATATTTATATGATGAAAAACTTGTCCAGAAAATTTATGAAAGTTTGAACGGTCACAGCGCTCAAACGCGTTAATGTGCCTTCCTGGGGGTTTGTCCTCTCGTTTAGATTAATAAGATGAACCAACTTGCCGAGAGCGAAGCAGATTCATCAAACGGTTCTCGAGAAAATTTATCTCTATAACGCGTTAATGTGCCTTGCTGGGAGTTTGGCCCCTCGTTTAGATTAACAAGGTGAACCTACTTGCCGAGGAGGAAGCAGATCCATCAAACGGTTATCGAGCTAGGTAATATTTATATGATGAAAAAGTTGTCCAGAAAATTTATGAAGTTTGAACGGTCACAGCGCTCAAACGCGTTAATGTGCCTTCCTGGGGGTTTGTCCTCTCGTTTAGATTAACAAGATGAAAAAACTTGCCCAGAGCGAAGCAGATTCATCAAACGGTTCTCGAGAAAATTTATCTCTATAACGCGTTAATGTGCCTTGCTGGGAATTTGGCCTCTCGTTTAGATTAACAAGGTGAACCTTTTTGCCGAGGAGGAAGCAGATCCATCAATCGGTTAACGAGCTAGGTAATATTTATATGATGAAAAAGTTGTCCAGAAAATTTATGAAAGTTTGAACGGTCACAGCGCTCAAACGCGTTAATGTGCCTTCCTGGGGGTTTGTCCTCTCGTTTAGATTAACAAGATGAACCAACTTGCCCAGAGCGAAGCAGATTCATCAAACGGTTCTCGAGAAAATTTATCTCTATAACGCGTTAATGTGCCTTGCTGGGGGTTTGGCCTCTCGTTTAGATTAACAAGTTGAACCTACTTGCCGAGGAGGAAGCAGATCCATCAAACGGTTATCGAGCTAGGTAATATTTATATGATGAAAAAGTTGTCCAGAAAATTTATGAAAGTTTGAACGGTCACAGCGCTCAAACGCGTTAATGTGCCTTCCTGGGGGTTTGTCCTCTCGTTTAGATTAACAAGATGAACCATCTGGCCCAGAGCGAAGAGATTCATCAAACGGTTCTCGAGAAATATCGATTATCTCTATAACGCGTTAATGTGCCTTGCTCGGAGTTTGGCCTCCCGTTTAGATTAACAAGGTGAACCTACTTGCCGAGGAGGAAGCAGATCCATCAAACGGTTATCGAGCTAGGTAATATTTATATGATGAAAAAGTTGTCCAGAAAATTTATGAAGTTTGAACGGTCACAGCGCTCAAACGCGTTAATGTGCCTTCCTGGGGGTTTGTCCTCTCGTTTAGATTAACAAGATCAACCAACTTGCCCAGACCGAAGCAGATTCATCAAACGGTTCTCGAGAAAATTTATCTCTATAACGCGTTAATGTGCCTTGCTGGGAGTTTGGCCCCTCGTTTAGATTAACAAGTTGAACCATCTGGCCGAGAGCGAAGTAGATTCATCAATCGGTTAACGAGCTAGGTAATATTTATATGATGAAAAAGTTGTCCAGAAAATTTATGAAAGTTTGAACGGTCACAGCGGTCAAACGCGTTAATGTGCCTTCCTGGGGGTTTGTCCTCTCGTTTAGATTAGCAAGATGAACCATCTGGCCGAGAGCGAAGAAGATTCATCAAACGGTTCTCGAGTAAATATCGATGAAATTTAACCCTGTAAGTTTAATGTGCCCTGCTGGGAGTTTGGCCCCTCGTTTAGATTAACAAGGTGAACCTATTTGCCGAGGAGGAAGCAGATCCATCAAACGGTTATCGAGCTAGGTAATATTAATATGATGAAAAAGTTGTCCAGAAAATTTATGAAGTTTGAACGGTCACAGCGCTCAAACGCGTTAATGTGCCTTCCTGGGGGTTTGTCCTCTCGTTTAGATTAACAAGATCAACCAACTTGCCCAGAGCGAAGCAGATTCATCAAACGGTTCTCGAGAAAATTTATCTCTATAACGCGTTAATGTGCCTTGCTGGGAGTTTGTCCTCTCGTTTAGATTAACAAGTTGAACCATCTGGCCGAGAGCGAAGTAGATCCATCAATCGGTTAACGAGCTAGGTAATATTTATATGATGAAAAAGTTGTCCAGAAAATTTATGAAAGTTTGAACGGTCACAGCGGTCAAACGCGTTAATGTGCCTTCCTGGGGTTTGTCCTCTCGTTTAGATTAACAAGATGAACCATCTGGCCCAGAGCGAAGAAGATTCATCAAACGGTTCTCGAGTAAATATCGATGAAATTTTAGCCCTATAAGGCGTTAATGTCCCTTGCTGGGAGTTTGGCCCCTCGTTTAGATTAACAAGGTGAACCTATTTGCCGAGGAGGAAGCAGATCCATCAAACGGTTATCGAGCTAGGTAATATTAATATGGTGAAACAGTTGTCCAGAAAATTTATGAAGTTTGAACGGTCACAGCGCTCAAACGCGTTAATGTGCCTTCCTGGGGGTTTGTCCTCTCGTTTAGATTAACAAGATCAAAAACTTGCCCAGAGCGAAGCAGATTCATCAAACGGTTCTCGAGAAAATTTATCTCTATAACGCGTTAATGTGCCTTGCTGGGGGTTTGTCCTCTCGTTTAGATTAACAAGTTGAACCATCTGGCCGAGAGCGAAGTAGATTCATCAATCGGTTAACGAGCTAGGTAATATTTATATGATGAAAAAGTTGTCCAGAAAATTTATGAAAGTTTGAACGGTCACAGCGGTCAAACGCGTTAATGTGCCTTCCTGGGGGTTTGTCCTATCGTTTAGATTAACAAGATGAACCATCTGGCCCAGAGCGAAGAAGATTCATCAAACGGTTCTCGAGTAAATATTAAATTTTAGCCCTAAAGGCGTTAATGTGCCCTGCTGGGAGTTTGGCGTCCCATTTAGATTAACAAGGTGAACCTATTTGCCGAGGAGGAAGCAGATCCATCAAACGGTTATCGAGCTAGGTAATATTAATATGGTGAAAAAGTTGTCCAGAAAATTTATGAAGTTTGAACGGTCACAGCGCTCAAACGCGTTAATGTGCCTTCCTGGGGGTTTGTCCTCTCGTTTAGATTAACAAGATCAACCAACTTGCCCAGACCGAAGCAGATTCATCAAACGGTTCTCGAGAAAATTTATCTCTATAACGCGTTAATGTGCCTTGCTGGGGGTTTGTCCTCTCGTTTAGATTAACAAGTTGAACCATCTTGCCGAGAGCGAAGTAGATTCATCAATCGGTTAACGAGCTAGGTAATATTTATATGATGAAAAAGTTGTCCAGAAAATTTATGAAAGTTTGAACGGTCACAGCGGTCAAACGCGTTAATGTGCCTTCCTGGGGTTTGTCATATCGTTTAGATTAGCAAGATGAACCATCTTGCCGAGAGCGAAGAAGATTCATCAAACGGTTCTCGAGTAAATATCGATGAAATTTTAGCCCTGTAAGGCGTTAATGTGCCCTGCTGGGAGTTTGGCGTCCCGTTTAGATTAACAAGGTGAACCTATTTGCCGAGGAGGAAGCAGATCCATCAAACGGTTATCGAGCTAGGTAATATTAATATGGTGAAAAATTTGTCCAGAAAATTTATGAAGTTTGAACGGTCACAGCGCTCAAACGCGTTAATGTGCCTTCCTGGGGGTTTGTCCTCTCGTTTAGATTAACAAGATCAACCAACTTGCCCAGAGCGAAGCAGATTCATCAAACGGTTCTCGAGAAAATTTATCTCTATAACGCGTTAATGTGCCTTGCTGGGGGTTTGTCCTCTCGTTTAGATTAACAAGTTGAACCATCTGGCCGAGAGCGAAGTAGATTCATCAATCGGTTAACGAGCTAGGTAATATTTATATGATGAAAAAGTTGTCCATAAAATTTATGAAGTTTGAACGGTCACAGCGGTCAAACGCGTTAATGTGCCTTCCTGGGGGTTTGTCCTCTCGTTTAGATTAACAAGATCAACCAACTTGCCCAGAGCGAAGCAGATTCATCAAACGGTTCTCGAGAAAATTTATCTCTATAACGCGTTAATGTGCCTTGCTGGGGGTTTGTCCTCTCGTTTAGATTAACAAGTTGAACCATCTGGCCGAGAGCGAAGTAGATTCATCAATCGGTTAACGAGCTAGGTAATATTTATATGATGAAAAAGTTGTCCAGAAAATTTATGAAAGTTTGAACGGTCACAGCGGTCAAACGCGTTAATGTGCCTTCCTGGGGGTTTGTCCTATCGTTTAGATTAGCACGATGAACCATCTGGCCGAGAGCGAAGAAGATTCATCAAACGGTTCTCGAGTAAATATCGATGAAATTTTAGCTCTGTAAGGCGTTAATGTGCCTTGCTGGGAGTTTGGCGTCCCATTTAGATTAACAAGGTGAACCTATTTGCCGAGGAGGAAGCAGATCCATCAAACGGTTATCGAGCTAGGTAATATTAATATGGTGAAAAAGTTGTCCAGAAAATTTATGAAGTTTGAACGGTCACAGCGCTCAAACGCGTTAATGTGCCTTCCTGGGGGTTTGTCCTCTCGTTTAGATTAACAAGATCAACCAACTTGCCCAGAGCGAAGCAGATTCATCAAACGGTTCTCGAGAAAATTTATCTCTATAACGCGTTAATGTGCCTTGCTGGGGGTTTGTCCTCTCGTTTAGATTAACAAGTTGAACCATCTGGCCGAGAGCGAAGTAGATTCATCAATCGGTTAACGAGCTAGGTAATATTTATATGATGAAAAACTTGTCCAGAAAATTTATGAAAGTTTGAACGGTCACAGCGGTCAAACGCGTTAATGTGCCTTCCTGGGGGTTTGTCCTATCGTTTAGATTAGCAAGATGAACCATCTGGCCGAGAGCGAAGAAGATTCATCAAACGGTTCTCGAGTAAATTTAAATTTTAGCCCTATAACGCGTTAATGTGCCTTGCTGGGAGTTTGGCCCCTCGTTTAGATTAACAAGGTGAACCTATTTGCCGAGGAGGAAGCAGATCCATCAAACGGTTATCGAGCTAGGTAATATTTATATGATGAAAAAGTTGTCCAGAAAATTTATGAAGTTTGAACGGTCACAGCGCTCAAACGCGTTAATGTGCCTTCCTGGGGGTTTGTCCTCTCGTTTAGATTAACAAGATCAACCAACTTGCCCAGAGCGAAGCAGATTCATCAAACGGTTCTCGAGAAAATTTATCTCTATAACGCGTTAATGTGCCTTGCTGGGGGTTTGTCCTCTCGTTTAGATTAACAAGTTGAACCATCTGGCCGAGAGCGAAGTAGATTCATCAATCGGTTAACGAGCTAGGTAATATTTATATGATGAAAAAGTTGTCCAGAAAATTTATGAAAGTTTGAACGGTCACAGCGGTCAAACGCGTTAATGTGCCTTCCTGGGGGTTTGTCATCTCGTTTAGATTAACAAGATGAACCATCTGGCCGAGAGCGAAGAAGATTCATCAAACGGTTCTCGAGTAAATATCGATGAAATTTTATCTCTATAACGCGTTAATGTGCCCTGCTGGGAGTTTGGCCCCTCGTTTAGATTAACAAGGTGAACCTATTTGCCGAGGAGGAAGCAGATCCATCAAACGGTTATCGAGCTAGGTAATATTAATATGGTGAAAAATTTGTCCAGAAAATTTATGAAGTTTGAACGGTCACAGCGCTCAAACGCGTTAATGTGCCTTCCTGGGGGTTTGTCCTCTCGTTTAGATTAACAAGATCAACCAACTTGCCCAGAGCGAAGCAGATTCATCAAACGGTTCTCGAGAAAATTTATCTCTATAACGCGTTAATGTGCCTTGCTGGGGTTTGTCCTCTCGTTTAGATTAACAAGTTGAACCATCTGGCCGAGAGCGAAGTAGATTCATCAATCGGTTAACGAGCTAGGTAATATTTATATGATGAAAAAGTTGTCCATAAAATTTATGAAAGTTTGAACGGTCACAGCGGTCAAACGCGTTAATGTGCCTTCCTGGGGGTTTGTCCTCTCGTTTAGATTAACAAGATCAACCAACTTGCCCAGAGCGAAGCAGATTCATCAAACGGTTCTCGAGAAAATTTATCTCTATAACGCGTTAATGTGCCTTGCTGGGGTTTGTCCTCTCGTTTAGATTAACAAGTTGAACCATCTGGCCGAGAGCGAAGTAGATTCATCAATCGGTTAACGAGCTAGGTAATATTTATATGATGAAAAAGTTGTCCAGAAAATTTATGAAAGTTTGAACGGTCACAGCGGTCAAACGCGTTAATGTGCCTTCCTGGGGGTTTGTCCTATCGTTTAGATTAGCACGATGAACCATCTGGCCGAGAGCGAAGAAAGATTCATCAAACGGTTCTCGAGTAAATATCGATGAAATTTTAGCCCTGTAAGGCGTTAATGTGCCCTGCTGGGAGTTTGGCGTCTCGTTTAGATTAACAAGGTGAACCTATTTGCCGAGGAGGAAGCAGATCCATCAAACGGTTATCGAGCTAGGTAATATTAATATGGTGAAAAAGTTGTCCAGAAAATTTATGAAGTTTGAACGGTCACAGCGCTCAAACGCGTTAATGTGCCTTCCTGGGGGTTTGTCCTCTCGTTTAGATTAACAAGATCAACCAACTTGCCCAGAGCGAAGCAGATTCATCAAACGGTTCTCGAGAAAATTTATCTCTATAACGCGTTAATGTGCCTTGCTGGGGTTTGTCCTCTCGTTTAGATTAACAAGTTGAACCATCTGGCCGAGAGCGAAGTAGATTCATCAATCGGTTAACGAGCTAGGTAATATTTATATGATGAAAAAGTTGTCCAGAAAATTTATGAAAGTTTGAACGGTCACAGCGGTCAAACGCGTTAATGTGCCTTCCTGGGGGTTTGTCCTCTCGTTTAGATTAACAAGATCAACCAACTTGCCCAGAGCGAAGCAGATTCATCAAACGGTTCTCGAGAAAATTTATCTCTATAACGCGTTAATGTGCCTTGCTGGGGTTTGTCCTCTCGTTTAGATTAACAAGTTGAACCATCTGGCCGAGAGCGAAGTAGATTCATCAATCGGTTAACGAGCTAGGTAATATTTATATGATGAAAAAGTTGTCCAGAAAATTTATGAAAGTTTGAACGGTCACAGCGGTCAAACGCGTTAATGTGCCTTCCTGGAGGTTTGTCCTATCGTTTAGATTAGCAAGATGAACCATCTGGCCGAGAGCGAAGAAGATTCATCAAACGGTTCTCGAGTAAATATCGATGAAATTTTAGCCCTGTAAGGCGTTAATGTGCCCTGCTGGGAGTTTGGCGTCTCGTTTAGATTAACAAGGTGAACCTATTTGCCGAGGAGGAAGCAGATCCATCAAACGGTTATCGAGCTAGGTAATATTAATATGGTGAAAAAGTTGTCCAGAAAATTTATGAAGTTTGAACGGTCACAGCGCTCAAACGCGTTAATGTGCCTTCCTGGGGGTTTGTCCTCTCGTTTAGATTAACAAGATCAACCAACTTGCCCAGAGCGAAGCAGATTCATCAAACGGTTCTCGAGAAAATTTATCTCTATAACGCGTTAATGTGCCTTGCTGGGGGTTTGTCCTCTCGTTTAGATTAACAAGTTGAACCATCTGGCCGAGAGCGAAGTAGATTCATCAATCGGTTAACGAGCTAGGTAATATTTATATGATGAAAAAGTTATCCAGAAAATTTATGAAAGTTTGAACGGTCACAGCGGTCAAACGCGTTAATGTGCCTTCCTGGGGGTTTGTCCTATCGTTTAGATTAGCAAGATGAACCATCTGGCCGAGAGCGAAGAAGATTCATCAAACGGTTCTCGAGTAAATATCGATGAAATTTTAGCCCTGTAAGGCGTTAATGTGCCCTGCTGGGAGTTTGGCGTCCCGTTTAGATTAACAGGGTGAACCTATTTGCCGAGGAGGAAGCAGATCCATCAAACGGTTATCGAGCTAGGTAATATTAATATGGTGAAAAAGTTGTCCAGAAAATTTATGAAGTTTGAACGGTCACAGCGCTCAAACGCGTTAATGTGCCTTCCTGGGGGTTTGTCCTCTCGTTTAGATTAACAAGATCAACCAACTTGCCCAGAGCGAAGCAGATTCATCAAACGGTTCTCGAGAAAATTTATCTCTATAACGCGTTAATGTGCCTTGCTGGGGGTTTGTCCTCTCGTTTAGATTAACAAGTTGAACCATCTGGCCGAGAGCGAAGTAGATTCATCAATCGGTTAACGAGCTAGGTAATATTTATATGATGAAAAAGTTGTCCAGAAAATTTATGAAAGTTTGAACGGTCACAGCGGTCAAACGCGTTAATGTGCCTTCCTGGGGTTTGTCCTATCGTTTAGATTAGCAAGATGAACCATCTGGCCGAGAGCGAAGAAGATTCATCAAACGGTTCTCGAGTAAATATCGATGAAATTTTAGCCCTGTAAGGCGTTAATGTGCCCTGCTGGGAGTTTGGCGTCCCGTTTAGATTAACAAGGTGAACCTATTTGCCGAGGAGGAAGCAGATCCATCAAACGGTTATCGAGCTAGGTAATATTAATATGGTGAAAAAGTTGTCCAGAAAATTTATGAAGTTTGAACGGTCACAGCGCTCAAACGCGTTAATGTGCCTTCCTGGGGGTTTGTCCTCTCGTTTAGATTAACAAGATCAACCAACTTGCCCAGAGCGAAGCAGATTCATCAAACGGTTCTCGAGAAAATTTATCTCTATAACGCGTTAATGTGCCTTGCTGGGAGGTTTGTCCTCTCGCTTAGATTAACAAGTTGAACCATCTGGCCGAGGAGCGAAGTAGATTCATCAATCGGTTAACGAGCTAGGTAATATTTATATGATGAAAAAGTTGTCCAGAAAATTTATGAAAGTTTGAACGGTCACAGCGCTCAAACGCGTTAATGTGCCTTCCTGGGGTTTGTCCTCTCGTTTAGATTAGCAAGATGAACCATCTGGCCGAGAGCGAAGAAGATTCATCAAACGGTTCTCGAGTAAATATCGATGAAATTTCCCTGTAAGGCGTTAATGTGCCTTGCTGGGAGTTTGGCCTCTCGTTTAGATTAACAAGGTGAACCTATTTGCCGAGGAGGAAGCAGATCCATCAAACGGTTATCGAGCTAGGTAATATTAATATGATGAAAAAGTTGTCCAGAAAATTTATGAAGTTTGAACGGTCACAGCGCTCAAACGCGTTAATGTGCCTTCCTGGGGGTTTGTCCTCTCGTTTAGATTAACAAGATCAACCAACTTGCCCAGAGCGAAGCAGATTCATCAAACGGTTCTCGAGAAAATTTATCTCTATAACGCGTTAATGTGCCTTGCTGGGAGTTTGGCCTCTCGTTTAGATTAACAAGGTGAACCATCTTGCCGAGGAGGAAGCAGATCCATCAAACGGTTATCGAGCTAGGTAATATTTATATGATGAAAAAGTTGTCCAGAAAATTTATGAAAGTTTGAACGGTCACAGCGCTCAAACGCGTTAATGTGCCTTCCTGGGGGTTTGTCCTCTCGTTTAGATTAACAAGATGAACCAACTTGGCCGAGAGCGAAGCAGATTCATCAAACGGTTCTCGAGAAAATTTATCTTAGCCCTATAACGCGTTAATGTGCCTTGCTGGGAGTTTGGCCTCTCGTTTAGATTAACAAGGTGAACCTACTTGCCGAGGAGGAAGCAGATCCATCAAACGGTTATCGAGCTAGGTAATATTTATATGATGAAAAAGTTGTCCAGAAAATTTATGAAGTTTGAACGGTCACAGCGCTCAAACGCGTTAATGTGCCTTCCTGGGGGTTTGTCCTCTCGTTTAGATTAACAAGATCAACCAACTTGCCCAGAGCGAAGCAGATTCATCAAACGGTTCTCGAGAAAATTTATCTCTATAACGCGTTAATGTGCCTTGCTGGGGTTTGTCCTCTCGTTTAGATTAACAAGTTGAACCATCTGGCCGAGAGCGAAGTAGATCCATCAAACGGTTATCGAGCTAGGTAATATTTATATGATGAAAAAGTTGTCCAGAAAATTTATGAAAGTTTGAACGGTCACAGCGCTCAAACGCGTTAATGTGCCTTCCTGGGGGTTTGTCCTCTCGTTTAGATTAACAAGATGAACCAACTTGCCCAGAGCGAAGCAGATTCATCAAACGGTTCTCGAGAAAATTTAAATCCCTATAACGCGTTAATGTGCCTTGCTGGGAGTTTGGCCTCTCGTTTAGATTAACAAGGTGAACCTATTTGCCGAGGAGGAAGCAGATCCATCAAACGGTTATCGAGCTAGGTAATATTTATATGATGAAAAAGTTGTCCAGAAAATTTATGAAGTTTGAACGGTCACAGCGCTCAAACGCGTTAATGTGCCTTCCTGGGGGTTTGTCCTCTCGTTTAGATTAACAAGATCAACCAACTTGCCCAGAGCGAAGCAGATTCATCAAACGGTTCTCGAGAAAATTTATCTCTATAACGCGTTAATGTGCCTTGCTGGGGTTTGTCCTCTCGTTTAGATTAACAAGTTGAACCATCTGGCCGAGAGCGAAGTAGATCCATCAAACGGTTATCGAGCTAGGTAATATTTATATGATGAAAAAGTTGTCCAGAAAATTTATGAAAGTTTGAACGGTCACAGCGCTCAAACGCGTTAATGTGCCTTCCTGGGGGTTTGTCCTCTCGTTTAGATTAACAAGATGAACCAACTTGCCCAGAGCGAAGCAGATTCATCAAACGGTTCTCGAGAAAATTTATCTCTATAACGCGTTAATGTGCCTTGCTGGGAGTTTGGCCTCTCGTTTAGATTAACAAGGTGAACCATCTGCCGAGGAGGAAGCAGATCCATCAAACGGTTATCGAGCTAGGTAATATTTATATGATGAAAAAGTTGTCCAGAAAATTTATGAAAGTTTGAACGGTCACAGCGCTCAAACGCGTTAATGTGCCTTCCTGGGGGTTTGTCCTCTCGTTTAGATTAACAAGATCAACCAACTTGCCCAGAGCGAAGCAGATTCATCAAACGGTTCTCGAGAAAATTTATCTCTATAACGCGTTAATGTGCCTTGCTGGGAGTTTGTCCTCTCGTTTAGATTAACAAGTTGAACCATCTGGCCGAGGAGGAAGTAGATCCATCAAACGGTTATCGAGCTAGGTAATATTTATATGATGAAAAAGTTGTCCAGAAAATTTATGAAAGTTTGAACGGTCACAGCGCTCAAACGCGTTAATGTGCCTTCCTGGGGTTTGTCCTCTCGTTTAGATTAACAAGATCAACCAACTTGCCCAGAGCGAAGCAGATTCATCAAACGGTTCTCGAGAAAATTTATCTCTATAACGCGTTAATGTGCCTTGCTGGGAGTTTGGCCTCTCGTTTAGATTAACAAGGTGAACCTATCTGCCGAGGAGGAAGCAGATCCATCAAACGGTTATCGAGCTAGGTAATATTTATATGATGAAAAAGTTGTCCAGAAAATTTATGAAAGTTTGAACGGTCACAGCGCTCAAACGCGTTAATGTGCCTTCCTGGGGGTTTGTCCTCTCGTTTAGATTAACAAGATCAACCAACTTGCCCAGAGCGAAGCAGATTCATCAAACGGTTCTCGAGAAAATTTATCTCTATAACGCGTTAATGTGCCTTGCTGGGAGTTTGGCCTCTCGTTTAGATTAACAAGTTGAACCATCTGGCCGAGGAGGAAGTAGATCCATCAAACGGTTATCGAGCTAGGTAATATTTATATGATGAAAAAGTTGTCCAGAAAATTTATGAAAGTTTGAACGGTCACAGCGCTCAAACGCGTTAATGTGCCTTCCTGGGGGTTTGTCCTCTCGTTTAGATTAACAAGATCAACCAACTTGCCCAGAGCGAAGCAGATTCATCAAACGGTTCTCGAGAAAATTTATCTCTATAACGCGTTAATGTGCCTTGCTGGGAGTTTGGCCTCTCGTTTAGATTAACAAGGTGAACCTATCTGCCGAGGAGGAAGCAGATCCATCAAACGGTTATCGAGCTAGGTAATATTTATATGATGAAAAAGTTGTCCAGAAAATTTATGAAAGTTTGAACGGTCACAGCGCTCAAACGCGTTAATGTGCCTTCCTGGGGGTTTGTCCTCTCGTTTAGATTAACAAGATCAACCAACTTGCCCAGAGCGAAGCAGATTCATCAAACGGTTCTCGAGAAAATTTATCTCTATAACGCGTTAATGTGCCTTGCTGGGAGTTTGGCCTCTCGTTTAGATTAACAAGGTGAACCTACTTGCCGAGGAGGAAGCAGATCCATCAAACGGTTATCGAGCTAGGTAATATTTATATGATGAAAAAGTTGTCCAGAAAATTTATGAAAGTTTGAACGGTCACAGCGCTCAAACGCGTTAATGTGCCTTCCTGGGGGTTTGTCCTCTCGTTTAGATTAACAAGATCAACCAACTTGCCCAGAGCGAAGCAGATTCATCAAACGGTTCTCGAGAAAATTTATCTCTATAACGCGTTAATGTGCCTTGCTGGGAGTTTGGCCTCTCGTTTAGATTAACAAGGTGAACCTATCTGCCGAGGAGGAAGCAGATCCATCAAACGGTTATCGAGCTAGGTAATATTTATATGATGAAAAAGTTGTCCAGAAAATTTATGAAAGTTTGAACGGTCACAGCGCTCAAACGCGTTAATGTGCCTTCCTGGGGGTTTGTCCTCTCGTTTAGATTAACAAGATCAACCAACTTGCCCAGAGCGAAGCAGATTCATCAAACGGTTCTCGAGAAAATTTATCTCTATAACGCGTTAATGTGCCTTGCTGGGAGTTTGGCCTCTCGTTTAGATTAACAAGGTGAACCTACTTGCCGAGGAGGAAGCAGATCCATCAAACGGTTATCGAGCTAGGTAATATTTATATGATGAAAAAGTTGTCCAGAAAATTTATGAAAGTTTGAACGGTCACAGCGCTCAAACGCGTTAATGTGCCTTCCTGGGGGTTTGTCCTCTCGTTTAGATTAACAAGATCAACCAACTTGCCCAGAGCGAAGCAGATTCATCAAACGGTTCTCGAGAAAATTTATCTCTATAACGCGTTAATGTGCCTTGCTGGGAGTTTGGCCTCTCGTTTAGATTAACAAGGTGAACCATCTGGCCGAGGAGGAAGCAGATCCATCAAACGGTTATCGAGCTAGGTAATATTTATATGATGAAAAAGTTGTCCAGAAAATTTATGAAAGTTTGAACGGTCACAGCGCTCAAACGCGTTAATGTGCCTTCCTGGGGGTTTGTCCTCTCGTTTAGATTAACAAGATCAACCAACTTGCCCAGAGCGAAGCAGATTCATCAAACGGTTCTCGAGAAAATTTATCTCTATAACGCGTTAATGTGCCTTGCTGGGAGTTTGGCCTCTCGTTTAGATTAACAAGGTGAACCATCTTGCCGAGGAGGAAGCAGATCCATCAAACGGTTATCGAGCTAGGTAATATTTATATGATGAAAAAGTTGTCCAGAAAATTTATGAAAGTTTGAACGGTCACAGCGCTCAAACGCGTTAATGTGCCTTCCTGGGGGTTTGTCCTCTCGTTTAGATTAACAAGATGAACCAACTTGCCCAGAGCGAAGCAGATTCATCAAACGGTTCTCGAGAAAATTTATCTCTATAACGCGTTAATGTGCCTTGCTGGGAGTTTGGCCTCTCGTTTAGATTAACAAGGTGAACCTACTTGCCGAGGAGGAAGCAGATCCATCAAACGGTTATCGAGCTAGGTAATATTTATATGATGAAAAAGTTGTCCAGAAAATTTATGAAAGTTTGAACGGTCACAGCGCTCAAACGCGTTAATGTGCCTTCCTGGGGTTTGTCCTCTCGTTTAGATTAACAAGATCAACCAACTTGCCCAGAGCGAAGCAGATTCATCAAACGGTTCTCGAGAAAATTTATCTCTATAACGCGTTAATGTGCCTTGCTGGGAGTTTGGCCTCTCGTTTAGATTAACAAGGTGAACCTATCTGCCGAGGAGGAAGCAGATCCATCAAACGGTTATCGAGCTAGGTAATATTTATATGATGAAAAAGTTGTCCAGAAAATTTATGAAAGTTTGAACGGTCACAGCGCTCAAACGCGTTAATGTGCCTTCCTGGGGGTTTGTCCTCTCGTTTAGATTAACAAGATCAACCAACTTGCCCAGAGCGAAGCAGATTCATCAAACGGTTCTCGAGAAAATTTATCTCTATAACGCGTTAATGTGCCTTGCTGGGAGTTTGGCCTCTCGTTTAGATTAACAAGGTGAACCTACTTGCCGAGGAGGAAGCAGATCCATCAAACGGTTATCGAGCTAGGTAATATTTATATGATGAAAAAGTTGTCCAGAAAATTTATGAAGTTTGAACGGTCACAGCGCTCAAACGCGTTAATGTGCCTTCCTGGGGGTTTGTCCTCTCGTTTAGATTAACAAGATCAACCAACTTGCCCAGAGCGAAGCAGATTCATCAAACGGTTCTCGAGAAAATTTATCTCTATAACGCGTTAATGTGCCTTGCTGGGAGTTTGGCCTCTCGTTTAGATTAACAAGGTGAACCATCTGGCCGAGGAGGAAGCAGATCCATCAAACGGTTATCGAGCTAGGTAATATTTATATGATGAAAAAGTTGTCCAGAAAATTTATGAAAGTTTGAACGGTCACAGCGCTCAAACGCGTTAATGTGCCTTCCTGGGGGTTTGTCCTCTCGTTTAGATTAACAAGATCAACCAACTTGCCCAGAGCGAAGCAGATTCATCAAACGGTTCTCGAGAAAATTTATCTCTATAACGCGTTAATGTGCCTTGCTGGGAGTTTGGCCTCTCGTTTAGATTAACAAGGTGAACCTACTTGCCGAGGAGGAAGCAGATCCATCAAACGGTTATCGAGCTAGGTAATATTTATATGATGAAAAAGTTGTCCAGAAAATTTATGAAAGTTTGAACGGTCACAGCGCTCAAACGCGTTAATGTGCCTTCCTGGGGGTTTGTCCTCTCGTTTAGATTAACAAGATCAACCAACTTGCTCAGAGCGAAGCAGATTCATCAAACGGTTCTCGAGAAAATTTATCTCTATAACGCGTTAATGTGCCTTGCTGGGAGTTTGGCCTCTCGTTTAGATTAACAAGGTGAACCTATCTGCCGAGGAGGAAGCAGATCCATCAAACGGTTATCGAGCTAGGTAATATTTATATGATGAAAAAGTTGTCCAGAAAATTTATGAAAGTTTGAACGGTCACAGCGCTCAAACGCGTTAATGTGCCTTCCTGGGGTTTGTCCTCTCGTTTAGATTAACAAGATCAACCAACTTGCTCAGAGCGAAGCAGATTCATCAAACGGTTCTCGAGAAAATTTATCTCTATAACGCGTTAATGTGCCTTGCTGGGAGTTTGGCCTCTCGTTTAGATTAACAAGGTGAACCTACTTGCCGAGGAGGAAGCAGATCCATCAAACGGTTATCGAGCTAGGTAATATTTATATGATGAAAAAGTTGTCCAGAAAATTTATGAAAGTTTGAACGGTCACAGCGCTCAAACGCGTTAATGTGCCTTCCTGGGGTTTGTCCTCTCGTTTAGATTAACAAGATCAACCAACTTGCCCAGAGCGAAGCAGATTCATCAAACGGTTCTCGAGAAAATTTATCTCTATAACGCGTTAATGTGCCTTGCTGGGAGTTTGGCCTCTCGTTTAGATTAACAAGGTGAACCACTCTGCCGAGGAGGAAGCAGATCCATCAAACGGTTATCGAGCTAGGTAATATTTATATGATGAAAAAGTTGTCCAGAAAATTTATGAAAGTTTGAACGGTCACAGCGCTCAAACGCGTTAATGTGCCTTCCTGGGGGTTTGTCCTCTCGTTTAGATTAACAAGATCAACCAACTTGCTCAGAGCGAAGCAGATTCATCAAACGGTTCTCGAGAAAATTTATCTCTATAACGCGTTAATGTGCCTTGCTGGGAGTTTGGCCTCTCGTTTAGATTAACAAGGTGAACCTACTTGCCGAGGAGGAAGCAGATCCATCAAACGGTTATCGAGCTAGGTAATATTTATATGATGAAAAAGTTGTCCAGAAAATTTATGAAAGTTTGAACGGTCACAGCGCTCAAACGCGTTAATGTGCCTTCCTGGGGGTTTGTCCTCTCGTTTAGATTAACAAGATCAACCAACTTGCCCAGAGCGAAGCAGATTCATCAAACGGTTCTCGAGAAAATTTATCTCTATAACGCGTTAATGTGCCTTGCTGGGAGTTTGGCCTCTCGTTTAGATTAACAAGGTGAACCATCTGGCCGAGAGCGAAGTAGATCCATCAAACGGTTATCGAGCTAGGTAATATTTATATGATGAAAAAGTTGTCCAGAAAATTTATGAAAGTTTGAACGGTCACAGCGCTCAAACGCGTTAATGTGCCTTCCTGGGGGTTTGTCCTCTCGTTTAGATTAACAAGATGAACCAACTTGCCCAGAGCGAAGCAGATTCATCAAACGGTTCTCGAGAAAATTTATCTCTATAACGCGTTAATGTGCCTTGCTGGGAGTTTGGCCTCTCGTTTAGATTAACAAGGTGAACCTACTGGCCGAGGAGGAAGCAGATCCATCAAACGGTTATCGAGCTAGGTAATATTTATATGATGAAAAAGTTGTCCAGAAAATTTATGAAAGTTTGAACGGTCACAGCGCTCAAACGCGTTAATGTGCCTTCCTGGGGGTTTGTCCTCTCGTTTAGATTAACAAGATCAACCAACTTGCCCAGAGCGAAGCAGATTCATCAAACGGTTCTCGAGAAAATTTATCTCTATAACGCGTTAATGTGCCTTGCTGGGAGTTTGGCCTCTCGTTTAGATTAACAAGGTGAACCTATCTTGCCGAGGAGGAAGCAGATCCATCAAACGGTTATCGAGCTAGGTAATATTTATATGATGAAAAAGTTGTCCAGAAAATTTATGAAAGTTTGAACGGTCACAGCGCTCAAACGCGTTAATGTGCCTTCCTGGGGGTTTGTCCTCTCGTTTAGATTAACAAGATCAACCAACTTGCCCAGAGCGAAGCAGATTCATCAAACGGTTCTCGAGAAAATTTATCTCTATAACGCGTTAATGTGCCTTGCTGGGAGTTTGGCCTCTCGTTTAGATTAACAAGGTGAACCTATCTGCCGAGGAGGAAGCAGATCCATCAAACGGTTATCGAGCTAGGTAATATTTATATGATGAAAAAGTTGTCCAGAAAATTTATGAAAGTTTGAACGGTCACAGCGCTCAAACGCGTTAATGTGCCTTCCTGGGGGTTTGTCCTCTCGTTTAGATTAACAAGATCAACCAACTTGCCCAGAGCGAAGCAGATTCATCAAACGGTTCTCGAGAAAATTTATCTCTATAACGCGTTAATGTGCCTTGCTGGGAGTTTGGCCTCTCGTTTAGATTAACAAGGTGAACCTACTTGCCGAGGAGGAAGCAGATCCATCAAACGGTTATCGAGCTAGGTAATATTTATATGATGAAAAAGTTGTCCAGAAAATTTATGAAAGTTTGAACGGTCACAGCGCTCAAACGCGTTAATGTGCCTTCCTGGGGGTTTGTCCTCTCGTTTAGATTAACAAGATCAACCAACTTGCCCAGAGCGAAGCAGATTCATCAAACGGTTCTCGAGAAAATTTATCTCTATAACGCGTTAATGTGCCTTGCTGGGAGTTTGGCCTCTCGTTTAGATTAACAAGGTGAACCTATCTTGCCGAGGAGGAAGCAGATCCATCAAACGGTTATCGAGCTAGGTAATATTTATATGATGAAAAAGTTGTCCAGAAAATTTATGAAAGTTTGAACGGTCACAGCGCTCAAACGCGTTAATGTGCCTTCCTGGGGGTTTGTCCTCTCGTTTAGATTAACAAGATCAACCAACTTGCCCAGAGCGAAGCAGATTCATCAAACGGTTCTCGAGAAAATTTATCTCTATAACGCGTTAATGTGCCTTGCTGGGAGTTTGGCCTCTCGTTTAGATTAACAAGGTGAACCTACTGCCGAGGAGGAAGCAGATCCATCAAACGGTTATCGAGCTAGGTAATATTTATATGATGAAAAAGTTGTCCAGAAAATTTATGAAAGTTTGAACGGTCACAGCGCTCAAACGCGTTAATGTGCCTTCCTGGGGGTTTGTCCTCTCGTTTAGATTAACAAGATCAACCAACTTGCCCAGAGCGAAGCAGATTCATCAAACGGTTCTCGAGAAAATTTATCTCTATAACGCGTTAATGTGCCTTGCTGGGAGTTTGGCCTCTCGTTTAGATTAACAAGGTGAACCTACTTGCCGAGGAGGAAGCAGATCCATCAAACGGTTATCGAGCTAGGTAATATTTATATGATGAAAAAGTTGTCCAGAAAATTTATGAAAGTTTGAACGGTCACAGCGCTCAAACGCGTTAATGTGCCTTCCTGGGGGTTTGTCCTCTCGTTTAGATTAACAAGATCAACCAACTTGCCCAGAGCGAAGCAGATTCATCAAACGGTTCTCGAGAAAATTTATCTCTATAACGCGTTAATGTGCCTTGCTGGGAGTTTGGCCTCTCGTTTAGATTAACAAGGTGAACCTACTTGCCGAGGAGGAAGCAGATCCATCAAACGGTTATCGAGCTAGGTAATATTTATATGATGAAAAAGTTGTCCAGAAAATTTATGAAAGTTTGAACGGTCACAGCGCTCAAACGCGTTAATGTGCCTTCCTGGGGGTTTGTCCTCTCGTTTAGATTAACAAGATCAACCAACTTGCTCAGAGCGAAGCAGATTCATCAAACGGTTCTCGAGAAAATTTATCTCTATAACGCGTTAATGTGCCTTGCTGGGAGTTTGGCCTCTCGTTTAGATTAACAAGGTGAACCTACTTGCCGAGGAGGAAGCAGATCCATCAAACGGTTATCGAGCTAGGTAATATTTATATGATGAAAAAGTTGTCCAGAAAATTTATGAAAGTTTGAACGGTCACAGCGCTCAAACGCGTTAATGTGCCTTCCTGGGGGTTTGTCCTCTCGTTTAGATTAACAAGATCAACCAACTTGCCCAGAGCGAAGCAGATTCATCAAACGGTTCTCGAGAAAATTTATCTCTATAACGCGTTAATGTGCCTTGCTGGGAGTTTGGCCTCTCGTTTAGATTAACAAGGTGAACCTACTTGCCGAGGAGGAAGCAGATCCATCAAACGGTTATCGAGCTAGGTAATATTTATATGATGAAAAAGTTGTCCAGAAAATTTATGAAAGTTTGAACGGTCACAGCGCTCAAACGCGTTAATGTGCCTTCCTGGGGGTTTGTCCTCTCGTTTAGATTAACAAGATCAACCAACTTGCTCAGAGCGAAGCAGATTCATCAAACGGTTCTCGAGAAAATTTATCTCTATAACGCGTTAATGTGCCTTGCTGGGAGTTTGGCCTCTCGTTTAGATTAACAAGGTGAACCTACTTGCCGAGGAGGAAGCAGATCCATCAAACGGTTATCGAGCTAGGTAATATTTATATGATGAAAAAGTTGTCCAGAAAATTTATGAAAGTTTGAACGGTCACAGCGCTCAAACGCGTTAATGTGCCTTCCTGGGGGTTTGTCCTCTCGTTTAGATTAACAAGATCAACCAACTTGCTCAGAGCGAAGCAGATTCATCAAACGGTTCTCGAGAAAATTTATCTCTATAACGCGTTAATGTGCCTTGCTGGGAGTTTGGCCTCTCGTTTAGATTAACAAGGTGAACCTACTTGCCGAGGAGGAAGCAGATCCATCAAACGGTTATCGAGCTAGGTAATATTTATATGATGAAAAAGTTGTCCAGAAAATTTATGAAAGTTTGAACGGTCACAGCGCTCAAACGCGTTAATGTGCCTTCCTGGGGGTTTGTCCTCTCGTTTAGATTAACAAGATCAACCAACTTGCTCAGAGCGAAGCAGATTCATCAAACGGTTCTCGAGAAAATTTATCTCTATAACGCGTTAATGTGCCTTGCTGGGAGTTTGGCCTCTCGTTTAGATTAACAAGGTGAACCTACTTGCCGAGGAGGAAGCAGATCCATCAAACGGTTATCGAGCTAGGTAATATTTATATGATGAAAAAGTTGTCCAGAAAATTTATGAAAGTTTGAACGGTCACAGCGCTCAAACGCGTTAATGTGCCTTCCTGGGGGTTTGTCCTCTCGTTTAGATTAACAAGATGAACCAACTTGCCCAGAGCGAAGCAGATTCATCAAACGGTTCTCGAGAAAATTTATCTCTATAACGCGTTAATGTGCCTTGCTGGGAGTTTGGCCTCTCGTTTAGATTAACAAGGTGAACCTACTTGCCGAGGAGGAAGCAGATCCATCAAACGGTTATCGAGCTAGGTAATATATATATATGATGAAAAAGTTGTCCAGAAAATTTATGAAAGTTTGAACGGTCACAGCGCTCAAACGCGTTAATGTGCCTTCCTGGGGGTTTGTCCTCTCGTTTAGATTAACAAGATCAACCAACTTGCTCAGAGCGAAGCAGATTCATCAAACGGTTCTCGAGAAAATTTATCTCTATAACGCGTTAATGTGCCTTGCTGGGAGTTTGGCCTCTCGTTTAGATTAACAAGGTGAACCTACTTGCCGAGGAGGAAGCAGATCCATCAAACGGTTATCGAGCTAGGTAATATTTATATGATGAAAAAGTTGTCCAGAAAATTTATGAAAGTTTGAACGGTCACAGCGCTCAAACGCGTTAATGTGCCTTCCTGGGGGTTTGTCCTCTCGTTTAGATTAACAAGATCAACCAACTTGCTCAGAGCGAAGCAGATTCATCAAACGGTTCTCGAGAAAATTTATCTCTATAACGCGTTAATGTGCCTTGCTGGGAGTTTGGCCTCTCGTTTAGATTAACAAGGTGAACCTACTTGCCGAGGAGGAAGCAGATCCATCAAACGGTTATCGAGCTAGGTAATATTTATATGATGAAAAAGTTGTCCAGAAAATTTATGAAAGTTTGAACGGTCACAGCGCTCAAACGCGTTAATGTGCCTTCCTGGGGGTTTGTCCTCTCGTTTAGATTAACAAGATCAACCAACTTGCTCAGAGCGAAGCAGATTCATCAAACGGTTCTCGAGAAAATTTATCTCTATAACGCGTTAATGTGCCTTGCTGGGAGTTTGGCCTCTCGTTTAGATTAACAAGGTGAACCTACTTGCCGAGGAGGAAGCAGATCCATCAAACGGTTATCGAGCTAGGTAATATTTATATGATGAAAAAGTTGTCCAGAAAATTTATGAAAGTTTGAACGGTCACAGCGCTCAAACGCGTTAATGTGCCTTCCTGGGGGTTTGTCCTCTCGTTTAGATTAACAAGATCAACCAACTTGCTCAGAGCGAAGCAGATTCATCAAACGGTTCTCGAGAAAATTTATCTCTATAACGCGTTAATGTGCCTTGCTGGGAGTTTGGCCTCTCGTTTAGATTAACAAGGTGAACCTACTTGCCGAGGAGGAAGCAGATCCATCAAACGGTTATCGAGCTAGGTAATATTTATATGATGAAAAAGTTGTCCAGAAAATTTATGAAAGTTTGAACGGTCACAGCGCTCAAACGCGTTAATGTGCCTTCCTGGGGGTTTGTCCTCTCGTTTAGATTAACAAGATCAACCAACTTGCTCAGAGCGAAGCAGATTCATCAAACGGTTCTCGAGAAAATTTATCTCTATAACGCGTTAATGTGCCTTGCTGGGAGTTTGGCCTCTCGTTTAGATTAACAAGGTGAACCTACTCTGCCGAGGAGGAAGCAGATCCATCAAACGGTTATCGAGCTAGGTAATATTTATATGATGAAAAAGTTGTCCAGAAAATTTATGAAAGTTTGAACGGTCACAGCGCTCAAACGCGTTAATGTGCCTTCCTGGGGGTTTGTCCTCTCGTTTAGATTAACAAGATCAACCAACTTGCTCAGAGCGAAGCAGATTCATCAAACGGTTCTCGAGAAAATTTATCTCTATAACGCGTTAATGTGCCTTGCTGGGAGTTTGGCCTCTCGTTTAGATTAACAAGGTGAACCTACTTGCCGAGGAGGAAGCAGATCCATCAAACGGTTATCGAGCTAGGTAATATTTATATGATGAAAAAGTTGTCCAGAAAATTTATGAAAGTTTGAACGGTCACAGCGCTCAAACGCGTTAATGTGCCTTCCTGGGGGTTTGTCCTCTCGTTTAGATTAACAAGATGAACCAACTTGCCCAGAGCGAAGCAGATTCATCAAACGGTTCTCGAGAAAATTTATCTCTATAACGCGTTAATGTGCCTTGCTGGGAGTTTGGCCTCTCGTTTAGATTAACAAGGTGAACCTACTTGCCGAGGAGGAAGCAGATCCATCAAACGGTTATCGAGCTAGGTAATATTTATATGATGAAAAAGTTGTCCAGAAAATTTATGAAAGTTTGAACGGTCACAGCGCTCAAACGCGTTAATGTGCCTTCCTGGGGTTTGTCCTCTCGTTTAGATTAACAAGATCAACCAACTTGCTCAGAGCGAAGCAGATTCATCAAACGGTTCTCGAGAAAATTTATCTCTATAACGCGTTAATGTGCCTTGCTGGGAGTTTGGCCTCTCGTTTAGATTAACAAGGTGAATCTACTTGCCGAGGAGGAAGCAGATCCATCAAACGGTTATCGAGCTAGGTAATATTTATATGATGAAAAAGTTGTCCAGAAAATTTATGAAAGTTTGAACGGTCACAGCGCTCAAACGCGTTAATGTGCCTTCCTGGGGGTTTGTCCTCTCGTTTAGATTAACAAGATCAACCAACTTGCTCAGAGCGAAGCAGATTCATCAAACGGTTCTCGAGAAAATTTATCTCTATAACGCGTTAATGTGCCTTGCTGGGAGTTTGGCCTCTCGTTTAGATTAACAAGGTGAACCTACTTGCCGAGGAGGAAGCAGATCCATCAAACGGTTATCGAGCTAGGTAATATTTATATGATGAAAAAGTTGTCCAGAAAATTTATGAAAGTTTGAACGGTCACAGCGCTCAAACGCGTTAATGTGCCTTCCTGGGGGTTTGTCCTCTCGTTTAGATTAACAAGATCAACCAACTTGCCCAGAGCGAAGCAGATTCATCAAACGGTTCTCGAGAAAATTTATCTCTATAACGCGTTAATGTGCCTTGCTGGGAGTTTGGCCTCTCGTTTAGATTAACAAGGTGAACCTACTTGCCGAGGAGGAAGCAGATCCATCAAACGGTTATCGAGCTAGGTAATATTTATATGATGAAAAAGTTGTCCAGAAAATTTATGAAAGTTTGAACGGTCACAGCGCTCAAACGCGTTAATGTGCCTTCCTGGGGGTTTGTCCTCTCGTTTAGATTAACAAGATCAACCAACTTGCTCAGAGCGAAGCAGATTCATCAAACGGTTCTCGAGAAAATTTATCTCTATAACGCGTTAATGTGCCTTGCTGGGAGTTTGGCCTCTCGTTTAGATTAACAAGGTGAACCTACTTGCCGAGGAGGAAGCAGATCCATCAAACGGTTATCGAGCTAGGTAATATTTATATGATGAAAAAGTTGTCCAGAAAATTTATGAAAGTTTGAACGGTCACAGCGCTCAAACGCGTTAATGTGCCTTCCTGGGGGTTTGTCCTCTCGTTTAGATTAACAAGATCAACCAACTTGCTCAGAGCGAAGCAGATTCATCAAACGGTTCTCGAGAAAATTTATCTCTATAACGCGTTAATGTGCCTTGCTGGGAGTTTGGCCTCTCGTTTAGATTAACAAGGTGAACCTACTTGCCGAGGAGGAAGCAGATCCATCAAACGGTTATCGAGCTAGGTAATATTTATATGATGAAAAAGTTGTCCAGAAAATTTATGAAAGTTTGAACGGTCACAGCGCTCAAACGCGTTAATGTGCCTTCCTGGGGGTTTGTCCTCTCGTTTAGATTAACAAGATCAACCAACTTGCTCAGAGCGAAGCAGATTCATCAAACGGTTCTCGAGAAAATTTATCTCTATAACGCGTTAATGTGCCTTGCTGGGAGTTTGGCCTCTCGTTTAGATTAACAAGGTGAACCTACTTGCCGAGGAGGAAGCAGATCCATCAAACGGTTATCGAGCTAGGTAATATTTATATGATGAAAAAGTTGTCCAGAAAATTTATGAAAGTTTGAACGGTCACAGCGCTCAAACGCGTTAATGTGCCTTCCTGGGGGTTTGTCCTCTCGTTTAGATTAACAAGATCAACCAACTTGCTCAGAGCGAAGCAGATTCATCAAACGGTTCTCGAGAAAATTTATCTCTATAACGCGTTAATGTGCCTTGCTGGGAGTTTGGCCTCTCGTTTAGATTAACAAGGTGAACCTACTTGCCGAGGAGGAAGCAGATCCATCAAACGGTTATCGAGCTAGGTAATATTTATATGATGAAAAAGTTGTCCAGAAAATTTATGAAAGTTTGAACGGTCACAGCGCTCAAACGCGTTAATGTGCCTTCCTGGGGGTTTGTCCTCTCGTTTAGATTAACAAGATGAACCAACTTGCCCAGAGCGAAGCAGATTCATCAAACGGTTCTCGAGAAAATTTATCTCTATAACGCGTTAATGTGCCTTGCTGGGAGTTTGGCCTCTCGTTTAGATTAACAAGGTGAACCTACTTGCCGAGGAGGAAGCAGATCCATCAAACGGTTATCGAGCTAGGTAATATTTATATGATGAAAAAGTTGTCCAGAAAATTTATGAAAGTTTGAACGGTCACAGCGCTCAAACGCGTTAATGTGCCTTCCTGGGGGTTTGTCCTCTCGTTTAGATTAACAAGATCAACCAACTTGCTCAGAGCGAAGCAGATTCATCAAACGGTTCTCGAGAAAATTTATCTCTATAACGCGTTAATGTGCCTTGCTGGGAGTTTGGCCTCTCGTTTAGATTAACAAGGTGAACCTACTGGCCGAGGAGGAAGCAGATCCATCAAACGGTTATCGAGCTAGGTAATATTTATATGATGAAAAAGTTGTCCAGAAAATTTATGAAAGTTTGAACGGTCACAGCGCTCAAACGCGTTAATGTGCCTTCCTGGGGGTTTGTCCTCTCGTTTAGATTAACAAGATCAACCAACTTGCTCAGAGCGAAGCAGATTCATCAAACGGTTCTCGAGAAAATTTATCTCTATAACGCGTTAATGTGCCTTGCTGGGAGTTTGGCCTCTCGTTTAGATTAACAAGGTGAACCTACTTGCCGAGGAGGAAGCAGATCCATCAAACGGTTATCGAGCTAGGTAATATTTATATGATGAAAAAGTTGTCCAGAAAATTTATGAAAGTTTGAACGGTCACAGCGCTCAAACGCGTTAATGTGCCTTCCTGGGGGTTTGTCCTCTCGTTTAGATTAACAAGATCAACCAACTTGCTCAGAGCGAAGCAGATTCATCAAACGGTTCTCGAGAAAATTTATCTCTATAACGCGTTAATGTGCCTTGCTGGGAGTTTGGCCTCTCGTTTAGATTAACAAGGTGAACCTACTTGCCGAGGAGGAAGCAGATCCATCAAACGGTTATCGAGCTAGGTAATATTTATATGATGAAAAAGTTGTCCAGAAAATTTATGAAAGTTTGAACGGTCACAGCGCTCAAACGCGTTAATGTGCCTTCCTGGGGGTTTGTCCTCTCGTTTAGATTAACAAGATCAACCAACTTGCTCAGAGCGAAGCAGATTCATCAAACGGTTCTCGAGAAAATTTATCTCTATAACGCGTTAATGTGCCTTGCTGGGAGTTTGGCCTCTCGTTTAGATTAACAAGGTTAGGAGGAAGCAGATCCATCAAACGGTTATCGAACGCGTTAATGTGCCTTGCTGGGAGTTTGTCCTCTCGTTAGATTAACAAGTTGAACCATCTGCCGAGAGCGAAGCAGATCCATCAAACGGTTATCGAGCTAGGTAATATTTATATGATGAAAAAGTTGTCCAGAAAATTTATGAAAGTTTGAACGGTCACAGCGCTCAAACGCGTTAATGTGCCTTCCTGGGGTTTGTCCTCTCGTTTAGATTAACAAGATGAACCAACTTGCCCAGAGCGAAGCAGATTCATCAAACGGTTCTCGAGAAAATTTATCTCTATAACGCGTTAATGTGCCTTGCTGGGAGTTTGGCCTCTCGTTTAGATTAACAAGGTGAACCTACTTGCCGAGGAGGAAGCAGATCCATCAAACGGTTATCGAGCTAGGTAATATTTATATGATGAAAAAGTTGTCCAGAAAATTTATGAAAGTTTGAACGGTCACAGCGCTCAAACGCGTTAATGTGCCTTCCTGGGGGTTTGTCCTCTCGTTTAGATTAACAAGATCAACCAACTTGCCCAGAGCGAAGCAGATTCATCAAACGGTTCTCGAGAAAATTTATCTCTATAACGCGTTAATGTGCCTTGCTGGGAGTTTGGCCTCTCGTTTAGATTAACAAGGTGAACCTACTTGCCGAGGAGGAAGCAGATCCATCAAACGGTTATCGAGCTAGGTAATATTTATATGATGAAAAAGTTGTCCAGAAAATTTATGAAAGTTTGAACGGTCACAGCGCTCAAACGCGTTAATGTGCCTTCCTGGGGGTTTGTCCTCTCGTTTAGATTAACAAGATGAACCAACTTGCTCAGAGCGAAGCAGATTCATCAAACGGTTCTCGAGAAAATTTATCTCTATAACGCGTTAATGTGCCTTGCTGGGAGTTTGGCCTCTCGTTTAGATTAACAAGGTGAACCTACTGCCGAGGAGGAAGCAGATCCATCAAACGGTTATCGAGCTAGGTAATATTTATATGATGAAAAAGTTGTCCAGAAAATTTATGAAAGTTTGAACGGTCACAGCGCTCAAACGCGTTAATGTGCCTTCCTGGGGGTTTGTCCTCTCGTTTAGATTAACAAGATCAACCAACTTGCTCAGAGCGAAGCAGATTCATCAAACGGTTCTCGAGAAAATTTATCTCTATAACGCGTTAATGTGCCTTGCTGGGAGTTTGGCCTCTCGTTTAGATTAACAAGGTGAACCTATCTGCCGAGGAGGAAGCAGATCCATCAAACGGTTATCGAGCTAGGTAATATTTATATGATGAAAAAGTTGTCCAGAAAATTTATGAAAGTTTGAACGGTCACAGCGCTCAAACGCGTTAATGTGCCTTCCTGGGGGTTTGTCCTCTCGTTTAGATTAACAAGATCAACCAACTTGCTCAGAGCGAAGCAGATTCATCAAACGGTTCTCGAGAAAATTTATCTCTATAACGCGTTAATGTGCCTTGCTGGGAGTTTGGCCTCTCGTTTAGATTAACAAGGTGAACCTATCTTGCCGAGGAGGAAGCAGATCCATCAAACGGTTATCGAGCTAGGTAATATTTATATGATGAAAAAGTTGTCCAGAAAATTTATGAAAGTTTGAACGGTCACAGCGCTCAAACGCGTTAATGTGCCTTCCTGGGGGTTTGTCCTCTCGTTTAGATTAACAAGATCAACCAACTTGCTCAGAGCGAAGCAGATTCATCAAACGGTTCTCGAGAAAATTTATCTCTATAACGCGTTAATGTGCCTTGCTGGGAGTTTGGCCTCTCGTTTAGATTAACAAGGTGAACCTACTTGCCGAGGAGGAAGCAGATCCATCAAACGGTTATCGAGCTAGGTAATATTTATATGATGAAAAAGTTGTCCAGAAAATTTATGAAAGTTTGAACGGTCACAGCGCTCAAACGCGTTAATGTGCCTTCCTGGGGTTTGTCCTCTCGTTTAGATTAACAAGATCAACCAACTTGCTCAGAGCGAAGCAGATTCATCAAACGGTTCTCGAGAAAATTTATCTCTATAACGCGTTAATGTGCCTTGCTGGGAGTTTGGCCTCTCGTTTAGATTAACAAGGTGAACCTACCTGCCGAGGAGGAAGCAGATCCATCAAACGGTTATCGAGCTAGGTAATATTTATATGATGAAAAAGTTGTCCAGAAAATTTATGAAAGTTTGAACGGTCACAGCGCTCAAACGCGTTAATGTGCCTTCCTGGGGGTTTGTCCTCTCGTTTAGATTAACAAGATCAACCAACTTGCTCAGAGCGAAGCAGATTCATCAAACGGTTCTCGAGAAAATTTATCTCTATAACGCGTTAATGTGCCTTGCTGGGAGTTTGGCCTCTCGTTTAGATTAACAAGGTGAACCTACTTGCCGAGGAGGAAGCAGATCCATCAAACGGTTATCGAGCTAGGTAATATTTATATGATGAAAAAGTTGTCCAGAAAATTTATGAAAGTTTGAACGGTCACAAGGTGAATCGCTCAAACGTTAATGTGCCTTCCTGGGGGTTTGTCCTCTCGTTTAGATTAACGCTCAAACGCGTTAATGTGCCTTCCTGGGGGTTTGTCCTCTCGTTTAGATTAACAAGATCAACCAACTTGCCCAGAGCGAAGCAGATTCATCAAACGGTTCTCGAGAAAATTTATCTCTATAACGCGTTAATGTGCCTTGCTGGGAGTTTGGCCTCTCGTTTAGATTAACAAGGTGAACCTACTTGCCGAGGAGGAAGCAGATCCATCAAACGGTTATCGAGCTAGGTAATATTTCTATGATGAAAAAGTTGTCCAGAAAATTTATGAAAGTTTGAACGGTCACAGCGCTCAAACGCGTTAATGTGCCTTCCTGGGGGTTTGTCCTCTCGTTTAGATTAACAAGATCAACCAACTTGCCCAGAGCGAAGCAGATTCATCAAACGGTTCTCGAGAAAATTTATCTCTATAACGCGTTAATGTGCCTTGCTGGGAGTTTGGCCTCTCGTTTAGATTAACAAGGTGAACCTACTTGCCGAGGAGGAAGCAGATCCATCAAACGGTTATCGAGCTAGGTAATATTTATATGATGAAAAAGTTGTCCAGAAAATTTATGAAAGTTTGAACGGTCACAGCGCTCAAACGCGTTAATGTGCCTTCCTGGGGGTTTGTCCTCTCGTTTAGATTAACAAGATCAACCAACTTGCCCAGAGCGAAGCAGATTCATCAAACGGTTCTCGAGAAAATTTATCTCTATAACGCGTTAATGTGCCTTGCTGGGAGTTTGGCCTCTCGTTTAGATTAACAAGGTGAACCTACTTGCCGAGGAGGAAGCAGATCCATCAAACGGTTATCGAGCTAGGTAATATTTCTATGATGAAAAAGTTGTCCAGAAAATTTATGAAAGTTTGAACGGTCACAGCGCTCAAACGCGTTAATGTGCCTTCCTGGGGGTTTGTCCTCTCGTTTAGATTAACAAGATCAACCAACTTGCTCAGAGCGAAGCAGATTCATCAAACGGTTCTCGAGAAAATTTATCTCTATAACGCGTTAATGTGCCTTGCTGGGAGTTTGGCCTCTCGTTTAGATTAACAAGGTGAACCTACTTGCCGAGGAGGAAGCAGATCCATCAAACGGTTATCGAGCTAGGTAATATTTATATGATGAAAAAGTTGTCCAGAAAATTTATGAAAGTTTGAACGGTCACAGCGCTCAAACGCGTTAATGTGCCTTCCTGGGGGTTTGTCCTCTCGTTTAGATTAACAAGATCAACCAACTTGCTCAGAGCGAAGCAGATTCATCAAACGGTTCTCGAGAAAATTTATCTCTATAACGCGTTAATGTGCCTTGCTGGGAGTTTGGCCTCTCGTTTAGATTAACAAGGTGAACCTACTCTGCCGAGGAGGAAGCAGATCCATCAAACGGTTATCGAGCTAGGTAATATTTCTATGATGAAAAAGTTGTCCAGAAAATTTATGAAAGTTTGAACGGTCACAGCGCTCAAACGCGTTAATGTGCCTTCCTGGGGATTTGTCCTCTCGTTTAGATTAACAAGATCAACCAACTTGCTCAGAGCGAAGCAGATTCATCAAACGGTTCTCGAGAAAATTTATCTCTATAACGCGTTAATGTGCCTTGCTGGGAGTTTGGCCTCTCGTTTAGATTAACAAGGTGAACCTATCTTGCCGAGGAGGAAGCAGATCCATCAAACGGTTATCGAGCTAGGTAATATTTATATGATGAAAAAGTTGTCCAGAAAATTTATGAAAGTTTGAACGGTCACAGCGCTCAAACGCGTTAATGTGCCTTCCTGGGGGTTTGTCCTCTCGTTTAGATTAACAAGATCAACCAACTTGCTCAGAGCGAAGCAGATTCATCAAACGGTTCTCGAGAAAATTTATCTCTATAACGCGTTAATGTGCCTTGCTGGGAGTTTGGCCTCTCGTTTAGATTAACAAGGTGAACCTACTTGCCGAGGAGGAAGCAGATCCATCAAACGGTTATCGAGCTAGGTAATATTTATATGATGAAAAAGTTGTCCAGAAAATTTATGAAAGTTTGAACGGTCACAGCGCTCAAACGCGTTAATGTGCCTTCCTGGGGGTTTGTCCTCTCGTTTAGATTAACAAGATCAACCAACTTGCTCAGAGCGAAGCAGATTCATCAAACGGTTCTCGAGAAAATTTATCTCTATAACGCGTTAATGTGCCTTGCTGGGAGTTTGGCCTCTCGTTTAGATTAACAAGGTGAACCTCTTGCCGAGGAGGAAGCAGATCCATCAAACGGTTATCGAGCTAGGTAATATTTATATGATGAAAAAGTTGTCCAGAAAATTTATGAAAGTTTGAACGGTCACAGCGCTCAAACGCGTTAATGTGCCTTCCTGGGGGTTTGTCCTCTCGTTTAGATTAACAAGATCAACCAACTTGCTCAGAGCGAAGCAGATTCATCAAACGGTTCTCGAGAAAATTTATCTCTATAACGCGTTAATGTGCCTTGCTGGGAGTTTGGCCTCTCGTTTAGATTAACAAGGTGAACCTACTTGCCGAGGAGGAAGCAGATCCATCAAACGGTTATCGAGCTAGGTAATATTTATATGATGAAAAAGTTGTCCAGAAAATTTATGAAAGTTTGAACGGTCACAGCGCTCAAACGCGTTAATGTGCCTTCCTGGGGTTTGTCCTCTCGTTTAGATTAACAAGATCAACCAACTTGCTCAGAGCGAAGCAGATTCATCAAACGGTTCTCGAGAAAATTTATCTCTATAACGCGTTAATGTGCCTTGCTGGGAGTTTGGCCTCTCGTTTAGATTAACAAGGTGAACCTACTTGCCGAGGAGGAAGCAGATCCATCAAACGGTTATCGAGCTAGGTAATATTTATATGATGAAAAAGTTGTCCAGAAAATTTATGAAAGTTTGAACGGTCACAGCGCTCAAACGCGTTAATGTGCCTTCCTGGGGGTTTGTCCTCTCGTTTAGATTAACAAGATCAACCAACTTGCTCAGAGCGAAGCAGATTCATCAAACGGTTCTCGAGAAAATTTATCTCTATAACGCGTTAATGTGCCTTGCTGGGAGTTTGGCCTCTCGTTTAGATTAACAAGGTGAACCTACTTGCCGAGGAGGAAGCAGATCCATCAAACGGTTATCGAGCTAGGTAATATTTATATGATGAAAAAGTTGTCCAGAAAATTTATGAAAGTTTGAACGGTCACAGCGCTCAAACGCGTTAATGTGCCTTCCTGGGGGTTTGTCCTCTCGTTTAGATTAACAAGATCAACCAACTTGCTCAGAGCGAAGCAGATTCATCAAACGGTTCTCGAGAAAATTTATCTCTATAACGCGTTAATGTGCCTTGCTGGGAGTTTGGCCTCTCGTTTAGATTAACAAGGTGAACCTACTTGCCGAGGAGGAAGCAGATCCATCAAACGGTTATCGAGCTAGGTAATATTTATATGATGAAAAAGTTGTCCAGAAAATTTATGAAAGTTTGAACGGTCACAGCGCTCAAACGCGTTAATGTGCCTTCCTGGGGGTTTGTCCTCTCGTTTAGATTAACAAGATCAACCAACTTGCTCAGAGCGAAGCAGATTCATCAAACGGTTCTCGAGAAAATTTATCTCTATAACGCGTTAATGTGCCTTGCTGGGAGTTTGGCCTCTCGTTTAGATTAACAAGGTGAACCTACTTGCCGAGGAGGAAGCAGATCCATCAAACGGTTATCGAGCTAGGTAATATTTATATGATGAAAAAGTTGTCCAGAAAATTTATGAAAGTTTGAACGGTCACAGCGCTCAAACGCGTTAATGTGCCTTCCTGGGGGTTTGTCCTCTCGTTTAGATTAACAAGATCAACCAACTTGCTCAGAGCGAAGCAGATTCATCAAACGGTTCTCGAGAAAATTTATCTCTATAACGCGTTAATGTGCCTTGCTGGGAGTTTGGCCTCTCGTTTAGATTAACAAGGTGAACCTATCTTGCCGAGGAGGAAGCAGATCCATCAAACGGTTATCGAGCTAGGTAATATTTATATGATGAAAAAGTTGTCCAGAAAATTTATGAAAGTTTGAACGGTCACAGAGCTCAAACGCGTTAATGTGCCTTCCTGGGGATTTGTCCTCTCGTTTAGATTAACAAGATGAACCAACTTGCTCAGAGCGAAGCAGATTCATCAAACGGTTCTCGAGAAAATTTATCTCTATAACGCGTTAATGTGCCTTGCTGGGAGTTTGGCCTCTCGTTTAGATTAACAAGGTGAACCTACTTGCCGAGGAGGAAGCAGATCCATCAAACGGTTATCGAGCTAGGTAATATATCTATGATGAAAAAGTTGTCCAGAAAATTTATGAAAGTTTGAACGGTCACAGCGCTCAAACGCGTTAATGTGCCTTCCTGGGGGTTTGTCCTCTCGTTTAGATTAACAAGATCAACCAACTTGCTCAGAGCGAAGCAGATTCATCAAACGGTTCTCGAGAAAATTTATCTCTATAACGCGTTAATGTGCCTTGCTGGGAGTTTGGCCTCTCGTTTAGATTAACAAGGTGAACCTACTCTGCCGAGGAGGAAGCAGATCCATCAAACGGTTATCGAGCTAGGTAATATTTATATGATGAAAAAGTTGTCCAGAAAATTTATGAAAGTTTGAACGGTCACAGCGCTCAAACGCGTTAATGTGCCTTCCTGGGGGTTTGTCCTCTCGTTTAGATTAACAAGATCAACCAACTTGCTCAGAGCGAAGCAGATTCATCAAACGGTTCTCGAGAAAATTTATCTCTATAACGCGTTAATGTGCCTTGCTGGGAGTTTGGCCTCTCGTTTAGATTAACAAGGTGAACCATCTGGCCGAGGAGGAAGCAGATCCATCAAACGGTTATCGAGCTAGGTAATATTTATATGATGAAAAAGTTGTCCAGAAAATTTATGAAAGTTTGAACGGTCACAGCGCTCAAACGCGTTAATGTGCCTTCCTGGGGGTTTGTCCTCTCGTTTAGATTAACAAGATGAACCAACTTGCCCAGAGCGAAGCAGATTCATCAAACGGTTCTCGAGAAAATTTATCTCTATAACGCGTTAATGTGCCTTGCTGGGAGTTTGGCCTCTCGTTTAGATTAACAAGATGAACCAACTTGGAGGAGAAAATTTATCTCTATAACGCGTTAATGTGCCTTGCTGGGAGTTTGGCCTCTCGTTTAGATTAACAAGGTGAATCTACTTGCCGAAGGAAGCAGATCCATCAAACGGTTATCGAGCTAGGTAATATTTATATGATGAAAAAGTTGTCCAGAAAATTTATGAAAGTTTGAACGGTCACAGCGCTCAAACGCGTTAATGTGCCTTCCTGGGGGTTTGTCCTCTCGTTTAGATTAACAAGATCAACCAACTTGCTCAGAGCGAAGCAGATTCATCAAACGGTTCTCGAGAAAATTTATCTCTATAACGCGTTAATGTGCCTTGCTGGGAGTTTGGCCTCTCGTTTAGATTAACAAGGTGAACCTACTTGCCGAGGAGGAAGCAGATCCATCAAACGGTTATCGAGCTAGGTAATATTTCTATGATGAAAAAGTTGTCCAGAAAATTTATGAAAGTTTGAACGGTCACAGCGCTCAAACGCGTTAATGTGCCTTCCTGGGGGTTTGTCCTCTCGTTTAGATTAACAAGATCAACCAACTTGCTCAGAGCGAAGCAGATTCATCAAACGGTTCTCGAGAAAATTTATCTCTATAACGCGTTAATGTGCCTTGCTGGGAGTTTGGCCTCTCGTTTAGATTAACAAGGTGAACCTACTTGCCGAGGAGGAAGCAGATCCATCAAACGGTTATCGAGCTAGGTAATATTTATATGATGAAAAAGTTGTCCAGAAAATTTATGAAAGTTTGAACGGTCACAGCGCTCAAACGCGTTAATGTGCCTTCCTGGGGGTTTGTCCTCTCGTTTAGATTAACAAGATCAACCAACTTGCTCAGAGCGAAGCAGATTCATCAAACGGTTCTCGAGAAAATTTATCTCTATAACGCGTTAATGTGCCTTGCTGGGAGTTTGGCCTCTCGTTTAGATTAACAAGGTGAACCTACTTGCCGAGGAGGAAGCAGATCCATCAAACGGTTATCGAGCTAGGTAATATTTATATGATGAAAAAGTTGTCCAGAAAATTTATGAAAGTTTGAACGGTCACAGCGCTCAAACGCGTTAATGTGCCTTCCTGGGGGTTTGTCCTCTCGTTTAGATTAACAAGATCAACCAACTTGCTCAGAGCGAAGCAGATTCATCAAACGGTTCTCGAGAAAATTTATCTCTATAACGCGTTAATGTGCCTTGCTGGGAGTTTGGCCTCTCGTTTAGATTAACAAGGTGAACCTACTTGCCGAGGAGGAAGCAGATCCATCAAACGGTTATCGAGCTAGGTAATATTTATATGATGAAAAAGTTGTCCAGAAAATTTATGAAAGTTTGAACGGTCACAGCGCTCAAACGCGTTAATGTGCCTTCCTGGGGGTTTGTCCTCTCGTTTAGATTAACAAGATCAACCAACTTGCTCAGAGCGAAGCAGATTCATCAAACGGTTCTCGAGAAAATTTATCTCTATAACGCGTTAATGTGCCTTGCTGGGAGTTTGGCCTCTCGTTTAGATTAACAAGGTGAACCTACTGGCCGAGGAGGAAGCAGATCCATCAAACGGTTATCGAGCTAGGTAATATTTATATGATGAAAAAGTTGTCCAGAAAATTTATGAAAGTTTGAACGGTCACAGCGCTCAAACGCGTTAATGTGCCTTCCTGGGGGTTTGTCCTCTCGTTTAGATTAACAAGATGAACCAACTTGCTCAGAGCGAAGCAGATTCATCAAACGGTTCTCGAGAAAATTTATCTCTATAACGCGTTAATGTGCCTTGCTGGGAGTTTGGCCTCTCGTTTAGATTAACAAGGTGAACCTACTTGCCGAGGAGGAAGCAGATCCATCAAACGGTTATCGAGCTAGGTAATATTTATATGATGAAAAAGTTGTCCAGAAAATTTATGAAAGTTTGAACGGTCACAGCGCTCAAACGCGTTAATGTGCCTTCCTGGGGGTTTGTCCTCTCGTTTAGATTAACAAGATCAACCAACTTGCTCAGAGCGAAGCAGATTCATCAAACGGTTCTCGAGAAAATTTATCTCTATAACGCGTTAATGTGCCTTGCTGGGAGTTTGGCCTCTCGTTTAGATTAACAAGGTGAACCTACTTGCCGAGGAGGAAGCAGATCCATCAAACGGTTATCGAGCTAGGTAATATTTATATGATGAAAAAGTTGTCCAGAAAATTTATGAAAGTTTGAACGGTCACAGCGCTCAAACGCGTTAATGTGCCTTCCTGGGGGTTTGTCCTCTCGTTTAGATTAACAAGATCAACCAACTTGCTCAGAGCGAAGCAGATTCATCAAACGGTTCTCGAGAAAATTTATCTCTATAACGCGTTAATGTGCCTTGCTGGGAGTTTGGCCTCTCGTTTAGATTAACAAGGTGAACCTACTTGCCGAGGAGGAAGCAGATCCATCAAACGGTTATCGAGCTAGGTAATATTTATATGATGAAAAAGTTGTCCAGAAAATTTATGAAAGTTTGAACGGTCACAGCGCTCAAACGCGTTAATGTGCCTTCCTGGGGGTTTGTCCTCTCGTTTAGATTAACAAGATCAACCAACTTGCTCAGAGCGAAGCAGATTCATCAAACGGTTCTCGAGAAAATTTATCTCTATAACGCGTTAATGTGCCTTGCTGGGAGTTTGGCCTCTCGTTTAGATTAACAAGGTGAACCTACTTGCCGAGGAGGAAGCAGATCCATCAAACGGTTATCGAGCTAGGTAATATTTATATGATGAAAAAGTTGTCCAGAAAATTTATGAAAGTTTGAACGGTCACAGCGCTCAAACGCGTTAATGTGCCTTCCTGGGGGTTTGTCCTCTCGTTTAGATTAACAAGATCAACCAACTTGCTCAGAGCGAAGCAGATTCATCAAACGGTTCTCGAGAAAATTTATCTCTATAACGCGTTAATGTGCCTTGCTGGGAGTTTGGCCTCTCGTTTAGATTAACAAGGTGAACCTACTTGCCGAGGAGGAAGCAGATCCATCAAACGGTTATCGAGCTAGGTAATATATATATGATGAAAAAGTTGTCCAGAAAATTTATGAAAGTTTGAACGGTCACAGCGCTCAAACGCGTTAATGTGCCTTCCTGGGGGTTTGTCCTCTCGTTTAGATTAACAAGATCAACCAACTTGCTCAGAGCGAAGCAGATTCATCAAACGGTTCTCGAGAAAATTTATCTCTATAACGCGTTAATGTGCCTTGCTGGGAGTTTGGCCTCTCGTTTAGATTAACAAGGTGAACCATCTGGCCGAGGAGGAAGCAGATCCATCAAACGGTTATCGAGCTAGGTAATATTTATATGATGAAAAAGTTGTCCAGAAAATTTATGAAAGTTTGAACGGTCACAGCGCTCAAACGCGTTAATGTGCCTTCCTGGGGTTTGTCCTCTCGTTTAGATTAACAAGATCAACCAACTTGCTCAGAGCGAAGCAGATTCATCAAACGGTTCTCGAGAAAATTTATCTCTATAACGCGTTAATGTGCCTTGCTGGGAGTTTGGCCTCTCGTTTAGATTAACAAGGTGAACCTACTTGCCGAGGAGGAAGCAGATCCATCAAACGGTTATCGAGCTAGGTAATATTTATATGATGAAAAAGTTGTCCAGAAAATTTATGAAAGTTTGAACGGTCACAGCGCTCAAACGCGTTAATGTGCCTTCCTGGGGGTTTGTCCTCTCGTTTAGATTAACAAGATCAACCAACTTGCTCAGAGCGAAGCAGATTCATCAAACGGTTCTCGAGAAAATTTATCTCTATAACGCGTTAATGTGCCTTGCTGGGAGTTTGGCCTCTCGTTTAGATTAACAAGGTGAATCTACTTGCCGAGGAGGAAGCAGATCCATCAAACGGTTATCGAGCTAGGTAATATTTATATGATGAAAAAGTTGTCCAGAAAATTTATGAAAGTTTGAACGGTCACAGCGCTCAAACGCGTTAATGTGCCTTCCTGGGGGTTTGTCCTCTCGTTTAGATTAACAAGATCAACCAACTTGCTCAGAGCGAAGCAGATTCATCAAACGGTTCTCGAGAAAATTTATCTCTATAACGCGTTAATGTGCCTTGCTGGGAGTTTGGCCTCTCGTTTAGATTAACAAGGTGAATCTACTTGCCGAGGAGGAAGCAGATCCATCAAACGGTTATCGAGCTAGGTAATATTTATATGATGAAAAAGTTGTCCAGAAAATTTATGAAAGTTTGAACGGTCACAGCGCTCAAACGCGTTAATGTGCCTTCCTGGGGGTTTGTCCTCTCGTTTAGATTAACAAGATCAACCAACTTGCTCAGAGCGAAGCAGATTCATCAAACGGTTCTCGAGAAAATTTATCTCTATAACGCGTTAATGTGCCTTGCTGGGAGTTTGGCCTCTCGTTTAGATTAACAAGGTGAACCTACTTGCCGAGGAGGAAGCAGATCCATCAAACGGTTATCGAGCTAGGTAATATTTATATGATGAAAAAGTTGTCCAGAAAATTTATGAAAGTTTGAACGGTCACAGCGCTCAAACGCGTTAATGTGCCTTCCTGGGGATTTGTCCTCTCGTTTAGATTAACAAGATCAACCAACTTGCTCAGAGCGAAGCAGATTCATCAAACGGTTCTCGAGAAAATTTATCTCTATAACGCGTTAATGTGCCTTGCTGGGAGTTTGGCCTCTCGTTTAGATTAACAAGGTGAACCTACTTGCCGAGGAGGAAGCAGATCCATCAAACGGTTATCGAGCTAGGTAATATTTATATGATGAAAAAGTTGTCCAGAAAATTTATGAAAGTTTGAACGGTCACAGCGCTCAAACGCGTTAATGTGCCTTCCTGGGGGTTTGTCCTCTCGTTTAGATTAACAAGATCAACCAACTTGCTCAGAGCGAAGCAGATTCATCAAACGGTTCTCGAGAAAATTTATCTCTATAACGCGTTAATGTGCCTTGCTGGGAGTTTGGCCTCTCGTTTAGATTAACAAGGTGAACCTACTTGCCGAGGAGGAAGCAGATCCATCAAACGGTTATCGAGCTAGGTAATATTTATATGATGAAAAAGTTGTCCAGAAAATTTATGAAAGTTTGAACGGTCACAGCGCTCAAACGCGTTAATGTGCCTTCCTGGGGGTTTGTCCTCTCGTTTAGATTAACAAGATCAACCAACTTGCTCAGAGCGAAGCAGATTCATCAAACGGTTCTCGAGAAAATTTATCTCTATAACGCGTTAATGTGCCTTGCTGGGAGTTTGGCCTCTCGTTTAGATTAACAAGGTGAACCTACCTGCCGAGGAGGAAGCAGATCCATCAAACGGTTATCGAGCTAGGTAATATATTATATGATGAAAAAGTTGTCCAGAAAATTTATGAAAGTTTGAACGGTCACAGCGCTCAAACGCGTTAATGTGCCTTCCTGGGGATTTGTCCTCTCGTTTAGATTAACAAGATCAACCAACTTGCTCAGAGCGAAGCAGATTCATCAAACGGTTCTCGAGAAAATTTATCTCTATAACGCGTTAATGTGCCTTGCTGGGAGTTTGGCCTCTCGTTTAGATTAACAAGGTGAACCTACTTGCCGAGGAGGAAGCAGATCCAACAAACGGTTATCGAGCTAGGTAATATATATATGATGAAAAAGTTGTCCAGAAAATTTATGAAAGTTTGAACGGTCACAGCGCTCAAACGCGTTAATGTGCCTTCCTGGGGGTTTGTCCTCTCGTTTAGATTAACAAGATCAACCAACTTGCTCAGAGCGAAGCAGATTCATCAAACGGTTCTCGAGAAAATTTATCTCTATAACGCGTTAATGTGCCTTGCTGGGAGTTTGGCCTCTCGTTTAGATTAACAAGGTGAACCTACTTGCCGAGGAGGAAGCAGATCCAACAAACGGTTATCGAGCTAGGTAATATTTATATGATGAAAAAGTTGTCCAGAAAATTTATGAAAGTTTGAACGGTCACAGCGCTCAAACGCGTTAATGTGCCTTCCTGGGGGTTTGTCCTCTCGTTTAGATTAACAAGATCAACCAACTTGCTCAGAGCGAAGCAGATTCATCAAACGGTTCTCGAGAAAATTTATCTCTATAACGCGTTAATGTGCCTTGCTGGGAGTTTGGCCTCTCGTTTAGATTAACAAGGTGAACCTACTTGCCGAGGAGGAAGCAGATCCATCAAACGGTTATCGAGCTAGGTAATATTTATATGATGAAAAAGTTGTCCAGAAAATTTATGAAAGTTTGAACGGTCACAGCGCTCAAACGCGTTAATGTGCCTTCCTGGGGGTTTGTCCTCTCGTTTAGATTAACAAGATGAACCAACTTGCTCAGAGCGAAGCAGATTCATCAAACGGTTCTCGAGAAAATTTATCTCTATAACGCGTTAATGTGCCTTGCTGGGAGTTTGGCCTCTCGTTTAGATTAACAAGGTGAACCTACTTGCCGAGGAGGAAGCAGATCCATCAAACGGTTATCGAGCTAGGTAATATATCTATGATGAAAAAGTTGTCCAGAAAATTTATGAAAGTTTGAACGGTCACAGCGCTCAAACGCGTTAATGTGCCTTCCTGGGGATTTGTCCTCTCGTTTAGATTAACAAGATCAACCAACTTGCTCAGAGCGAAGCAGATTCATCAAACGGTTCTCGAGAAAATTTATCTCTATAACGCGTTAATGTGCCTTGCTGGGAGTTTGGCCTCTCGTTTAGATTAACAAGGTGAACCTACTTGCCGAGGAGGAAGCAGATCCAACAAACGGTTATCGAGCCAGGTAATATTTATATGATGAAAAAGTTGTCCAGAAAATTTATGAAAGTTTGAACGGTCACAGCGCTCAAACGCGTTAATGTGCCTTCCTGGGGGTTTGTCCTCTCGTTTAGATTAACAAGATCAACCAACTTGCTCAGAGCGAAGCAGATTCATCAAACGGTTCTCGAGAAAATTTATCTCTATAACGCGTTAATGTGCCTTGCTGGGAGTTTGGCCTCTCGTTTAGATTAACAAGGTGAACCTACTTGCCGAGGAGGAAGCAGATCCATCAAACGGTTATCGAGCTAGGTAATATTTATATGATGAAAAAGTTGTCCAGAAAATTTATGAAAGTTTGAACGGTCACAGCGCTCAAACGCGTTAATGTGCCTTCCTGGGGGTTTGTCCTCTCGTTTAGATTAACAAGATGAACCAACTTGCTCAGAGCGAAGCAGATTCATCAAACGGTTCTCGAGAAAATTTATCTCTATAACGCGTTAATGTGCCTTGCTGGGAGTTTGGCCTCTCGTTTAGATTAACAAGGTGAACCTACTTGCCGAGGAGGAAGCAGATCCATCAAACGGTTATCGAGCTAGGTAATATTTATATGATGAAAAAGTTGTCCAGAAAATTTATGAAAGTTTGAACGGTCACAGCGCTCAAACGCGTTAATGTGCCTTCCTGGGGGTTTGTCCTCTCGTTTAGATTAACAAGATCAACCAACTTGCTCAGAGCGAAGCAGATTCATCAAACGGTTCTCGAGAAAATTTATCTCTATAACGCGTTAATGTGCCTTGCTGGGAGTTTGGCCTCTCGTTTAGATTAACAAGGTGAACCTACTGCCGAGGAGGAAGCAGATCCATCAAACGGTTATCGAGCTAGGTAATATTTATATGATGAAAAAGTTGTCCAGAAAATTTATGAAAGTTTGAACGGTCACAGCGCTCAAACGCGTTAATGTGCCTTCCTGGGGGTTTGTCCTCTCGTTTAGATTAACAAGATCAACCAACTTGCTCAGAGCGAAGCAGATTCATCAAACGGTTCTCGAGAAAATTTATCTCTATAACGCGTTAATGTGCCTTGCTGGGAGTTTGGCCTCTCGTTTAGATTAACAAGGTGAACCTACCTGCCGAGGAGGAAGCAGATCCATCAAACGGTTATCGAGCTAGGTAATATTTATATGATGAAAAAGTTGTCCAGAAAATTTATGAAAGTTTGAACGGTCACATCGCTCAAACGCGTTAATGTGCCTTCCTGGGGATTTGTCCTCTCGTTTAGATTAACAAGATCAACCAACTTGCTCAGAGCGAAGCAGATTCATCAAACGGTTCTCGAGAAAATTTATCTCTATAACGCGTTAATGTGCCTTGCTGGGAGTTTGGCCTCTCGTTTAGATTAACAAGGTGAATCTACTTGCCGAGGAGGAAGCAGATCCAACAAACGGTTATCGAGCCAGGTAATATTTATATGATGAAAAAGTTGTCCAGAAAATTTATGAAAGTTTGAACGGTCACAGCGCTCAAACGCGTTAATGTGCCTTCCTGGGGTTTGTCCTCTCGTTTAGATTAACAAGATGAACCAACTTGCTCAGAGCGAAGCAGATTCATCAAACGGTTCTCGAGAAAATTTATCTCTATAACGCGTTAATGTGCCTTGCTGGGAGTTTGGCCTCTCGTTTAGATTAACAAGGTGAACCTACTTGCCGAGGAGGAAGCAGATCCATCAAACGGTTATCGAGCTAGGTAATATTTCTATGATGAAAAAGTTGTCCAGAAAATTTATGAAAGTTTGAACGGTCACAGCGCTCAAACGCGTTAATGTGCCTTCCTGGGGGTTTGTCCTCTCGTTTAGATTAACAAGATCAACCAACTTGCTCAGAGCGAAGCAGATTCATCAAACGGTTCTCGAGAAAATTTATCTCTATAACGCGTTAATGTGCCTTGCTGGGAGTTTGGCCTCTCGTTTAGATTAACAAGGTGAACCTACCTGCCGAGGAGGAAGCAGATCCATCAAACGGTTATCGAGCTAGGTAATATTTATATGATGAAAAAGTTGTCCAGAAAATTTATGAAAGTTTGAACGGTCACAGCGCTCAAACGCGTTAATGTGCCTTCCTGGGGGTTTGTCCTCTCGTTTAGATTAACAAGATCAACCAACTTGCTCAGAGCGAAGCAGATTCATCAAACGGTTCTCGAGAAAATTTATCTCTATAACGCGTTAATGTGCCTTGCTGGGAGTTTGGCCTCTCGTTTAGATTAACAAGGTGAACCTACTTGCCGAGGAGGAAGCAGATCCATCAAACGGTTATCGAGCTAGGTAATATATCTATGATGAAAAAGTTGTCCAGAAAATTTATGAAAGTTTGAACGGTCACATCGCTCAAACGCGTTAATGTGCCTTCCTGGGGATTTGTCCTCTCGTTTAGATTAACAAGATCAACCAACTTGCTCAGAGCGAAGCAGATTCATCAAACGGTTCTCGAGAAAATTTATCTCTATAACGCGTTAATGTGCCTTGCTGGGAGTTTGGCCTCTCGTTTAGATTAACAAGGTGAACCTACTTGCCGAGGAGGAAGCAGATCCATCAAACGGTTATCGAGCCAGGTAATATATATATGATGAAAAAGTTGTCCAGAAAATTTATGAAAGTTTGAACGGTCACAGCGCTCAAACGCGTTAATGTGCCTTCCTGGGGGTTTGTCCTCTCGTTTAGATTAACAAGATCAACCAACTTGCTCAGAGCGAAGCAGATTCATCAAACGGTTCTCGAGAAAATTTATCTCTATAACGCGTTAATGTGCCTTGCTGGGAGTTTGGCCTCTCGTTTAGATTAACAAGGTGAACCTACTTGCCGAGGAGGAAGCAGATCCATCAAACGGTTATCGAGCTAGGTAATATTTATATGATGAAAAAGTTGTCCAGAAAATTTATGAAAGTTTGAACGGTCACAGCGCTCAAACGCGTTAATGTGCCTTCCTGGGGTTTGTCCTCTCGTTTAGATTAACAAGATCAACCAACTTGCTCAGAGCGAAGCAGATTCATCAAACGGTTCTCGAGAAAATTTATCTCTATAACGCGTTAATGTGCCTTGCTGGGAGTTTGGCCTCTCGTTTAGATTAACAAGGTGAACCTACTTGCCGAGGAGGAAGCAGATCCATCAAACGGTTATCGAGCTAGGTAATATTTATATGATGAAAAAGTTGTCCAGAAAATTTATGAAAGTTTGAACGGTCACATCGCTCAAACGCGTTAATGTGCCTTCCTGGGGATTTGTCCTCTCGTTTAGATTAACAAGATCAACCAACTTGCTCAGAGCGAAGCAGATTCATCAAACGGTTCTCGAGAAAATTTATCTCTATAACGCGTTAATGTGCCTTGCTGGGAGTTTGGCCTCTCGTTTAGATTAACAAGGTGAACCTACTTGCCGAGGAGGAAGCAGATCCAACAAACGGTTATCGAGCTAGGTAATATATATATGATGAAAAAGTTGTCCAGAAAATTTATGAAAGTTTGAACGGTCACATCGCTCAAACGCGTTAATGTGCCTTCCTGGGGGTTTGTCCTCTCGTTTAGATTAACAAGATCAACCAACTTGCTCAGAGCGAAGCAGATTCATCAAACGGTTCTCGAGAAAATTTATCTCTATAACGCGTTAATGTGCCTTGCTGGGAGTTTGGCCTCTCGTTTAGATTAACAAGGTGAACCTACCTGCCGAGGAGGAAGCAGATCCATCAAACGGTTATCGAGCTAGGTAATATTTATATGATGAAAAAGTTGTCCAGAAAATTTATGAAAGTTTGAACGGTCACAGCGCTCAAACGCGTTAATGTGCCTTCCTGGGGATTTGTCCTCTCGTTTAGATTAACAAGATCAACCAACTTG